>NW_019014253.1:2198-25096 GCF_000150535.2 Carica papaya | reverse complement strand
TGAACAGGCTTCACCCAACCAGAGAAAAAGAATAGATATATCCCTTCTGTCTTGGGTAATTGTTTTAGATTGTGCTATTTGATCGTTAAGTCCACCCTTGCAAAAACGAGAGCAAAGCTACTAGACTAAATAAAAACCAGACACTTACCTGAAAAGGAAAAAGAGAAACCAAACAAAGCAAGCTAAAACAAAATTTAACAGAAGAATTGCCAAGAATTCATCCTCAACAGCAAAGTAAAAGATCTATCTCCTTCACTTGGGTGACAACAGCATACATTTCACTATGAGATCAACAAGCACATACTTGCAAAACTAGCAAAAGTTAATATATCTAAGAAAAACCAAATAAAAGCAAGAAGAGGATTTTTAAGGTCTATAATGAAGCTCAAAACTAAAAACTAGATTAAATTGAGGTGACGTTGACAAAAATGCCAAATGATTTATCCATATTGGGGAAATAGATATTTCCACACACCATACTAGCAAGTCAGCATCAAATATCAGGTCGTGGCATATCTTTTGGCAAAATACAATCAAATACTTATTTTTTTGCAGTACATGTCAATCTTAAAATTATAACTGTTTACTTCTAAATTGACATCTAAGTTCTTCAAGCAACTTTAAAACATCTATTTTTAAGTCAAATGTTAGCCATATTGATATACCTTGTCCAAGCTTCAATATTGCAGCAGTTATAAATACACTAAGAACTTTCTTGAATACATCACCAGTAAAGATTGAACTTGGTTGCCCCGAGCCATTCCAAGCGACAATAATCATAACCTTGCAAGAAGCATCCACCATCAAGGACCATGCTAATTCATGAACAGAAAGTACATGAAAAATGCAGTGGAAGGATGTAAATACCTGTAAGCATAGAATAAAAAAACTCCACATCCTATCAAAGCTCCTGAAAATGTGCCAGAATGATCGGATCTCAACAAAATTAACTTTTCCCACCCACCTATTTCTTGCAGTAATGGGCTTGTCTTCCTGAGTGCCACATAGAAAGTGACTAATAACATTTGGAATATGAACATAAACAATAATTTGTAATTTTTTTAAAAATATAAAGTGTAAAATATAATATTAATAACAGCATCAATCTTGGACCTTGTCACAGAAACTATTAACTATGAGCCACTTGTCCTCAAATCTGAAAGGACAGAGACCCAACTTAAATCCATCGGAAAGTACGCAAATAGAAAAGTGATCAAAGATGGTCCATTGAAGAAGTTATTGGCACATGCCAGTTGTTTGTAACTGACAAGACACCGATACCAAAAATCTATCAATTCTAGAGCATGCCAGGTTGAATCTCTGATCACCTTTAAGAGGCAAATTCATTAAATCTATTATGTCCAGAGTTTCCTTGAATTCTTCAGCGCATAGCCATGAGAAGTGCTTTGTAAAATCATGTCAAAGATCCCTTTTCACCACCCATAGCTATTCCAATTTTAGTTTACAGTCTTTTAAGTCTTTCGATAGCAGCCCTTTTTCTCTCCCTTCACCTCTGTTGTACACTGGTGAATATACATTTTTGTCCATTTCTTCAATCTTCAAATAGACAGGAGATGGAACATTCACCCATCAAAGCCTCCAAATAGTTGACAGACCCCTCTTTCCATAAAAATAGAATTCTCTCAAAGGCTCCTCTAGTTGGAAGGTATTCCACCCGATCTTCTTAGACTTCCACAGGGTCCGAATAATCCCAACCGAAATTATTTCCATCTTGGTTTCCTGCAAGCAAATTACATCAGGATTCCATCTGGTCATGCAACCCTTAGTCACATGTCCCTTCTTATGATCATTAATACCTCTTATATTCCACGAAATGATACGACCAAACATGTTTAATTCTCATTCAGTCCCCCTCCTCCTATCCCCCTTCATCGGGATATCGTAATTTATGGAGGTCTACAACCATTCACCCACCAAAGCCTCCAAATAGTTGACAGACCCCTCTTTCCATAAAAATAGAATTCTCTCAAAGGCTCCTCTAGTTGGAAGGTATTCCACCCTATCATCTTAGACTTCACAGGGTCCGAATAATCCCAACAAAAATGATTTCCATCTTGGTTTCCTACGAGCAAATTACATCAGGATTCCATCTGGTCATGCAACCCTTAGTCACATGTCCCTTCTTATGATCATTAATACCTCTTATATTCCACGAAATGATACGACCAAACATGTTTAATTCTCATTCAGTCCCCCTCCTCATATCCCCCTTCATCGGGATATCGTAATCTCTCCATCTCCTCTTGCTTTTCATCTTTGACTTTAAACTCTCAACCCTCGCCTTCTCCATCCTTCTTTCCTCTATTTGGTTAAAGAGTTTCACAATCTGCTCCTCTAAACCATCATATGTCACCCCTAACAAAGAACTGATTCTCTAGACATTTTGCAAGACCCATCTAGAATTTTCTTCATCAATCAAATCCCCAATCCTCTCTCCCTATGTCTCCTCCTTTGTCTCCAACTTATTCTGTAGCACCAACATCATTTCCCTCCTAGTTTCAGCAACAATCATCCCCTCCTTTGGTTCGTCGGCCTCAAATTAGTCACCCTATGCAACTCCAAATCCCCTCCTAGTTTCAACAACAATCATCCCCTCCTTTGGTTCGTCGGCCTCAAATTAGTCACCCTCTGCAACTCCAAATCCTGAATCTTTCCCACTGCACACTTCTTTCCCCTCTTGAGCTCGGCTTGTCTCCCCTTCAACACTGCCTCTCTCTGAGCCATCGGAAACGGTCTTCATGCTCGCCTTCACCATTAGATGCACATACACTCTCCCTCCCCCACTATCGATGGCATGTTTCACTCTCTTTTCTGGGAAATGGGTCTCCAAATCAACCTAAGACTCGTTTTCAGCCCGATTCGCTCAACCCACTTCTCCTTCTCCACCCATGTGAACCGTTTAACCAGCCCACCCTCTCCTTTTGATTTTAAATTTGGTTCGCTTCATAGAGACTCTATTTGGCGCAATTTACTCCTAAAATGACAAATCCCCTCTGAGTTTTAGGCCTCATCAAAATGACCTGCCCTCCTTGCGTTTTGGACAATGGAATTTTGAAATTTAAATTTGACCTGGTCAATTCCAAGTCCGAATCTTGTCTTCTCAACGTGAATTCCTTCCCCACACCACCCTTCAAACCCACTGCAAAACTTCTTTTCCTTCTTTGATTCGACCCTCACCCGTAACTCCATTCTACATATCGGGCAACTTAGGATTTCTGGAGACTCATTGCTTCCACGAATCATGCTCTTTGTTTGCATCTGCCCACTGTCCCGATCCTCCTAACCTTCCTTGGTGGTTGACACTTCCACCCCACTAAATCAAGCAACTTAACCATCAATCTCCACCAACCATCAGCCTGCGACCCTTCCGGCATTAAAATGCATTTCACTGTGTCCCCCTTTACCTCTATGAGAACCAGAAACCTTCCCCTCCTATTCCTACTCAGCGCCCCAACAATTTATGCCTTCTTCCGCTCATACTCCAACCCCATGTCTTTTTTCTTTTTGACAAGTAAAAATCCTGAAACGCGCCCAACAACCATTCCACTTTGTCCTCCTAAAACGTGATTAATGCCCAAAAACCTCTCCCATTCTCGCTTACCCTAATGCCTTCTAGTCTATTCCCTTCACATGCAATTTTTTGAGATAGTTCCCTTCACAGACAATATCAAATGTTTTCCTTTCAATGGACAAAAATCGTCTACTTTGGGAACATTTGTCGTAAGAGAATATGCCTGCGAATTTACAACACATGGTACTCTTAAAAGCGAAATGCCTTTGACCTTCGACCTCCTTGTGGGCTAGACTTTGACTAGTTACAGGCTGACCTTCGCCTTCACCCACGCCTTCCTTCGGCTTTCGACCTTCAACCTTTGACCTTTCTTTGAAATCAAATGTTATCAATTACAAACATTGTCATTCATATTTTAAAATATGTAGAACTTCATTTTCCATCTAGCTCATTTCCCATTCAACTCATTCAGTCTCTAGCTCTACTTTCCTATTAGCCTTGATGTGCACAAGTAGCACAAATGTTTTTCTGAGTTATCCCCATCCCTACTTTGAATTTCTAGGAGGTAGGAATTCAATTCCTAATTAATTAAAGTGAAAAGTGGATTACCGCCCCAAAGAATTCAAGGAAACAATATGAATAACTAAAAGAAAAAATAAACAAATTTCATCTTGAAATTATATATATTATTGATTTTTAGAGAGAAAAAATTATTAACTTTATCTTCTCACACACTTTATGTTGTTAGATCTGAGATATTTATAAAACTGCTAACCTACTGATAAGAAAATTTTTATTTTAGTAGAATTCTAATTCTATAAGATAATTATTTTTATAAAATCTTAATTACATCATAATAATAAATTAAAATAATTAAATAATAAAATATGGTAATCAATATTTATCAAGGCTATATAAAAGTAAGAATTAATAATTAACTAATAACTATTGAGTAGTAATTAAGAATTGACTAGTATCTAACTAGAAATTGAATAAGAAATGAACCGAAGAGGCATTTAGAAGATGTCTTTTTTTCTTTTAGAAGAGGCTGTTAGAAGATGTTTAATGAAATTAGCTATAAAAGCTAATGTAACGTCATTGCTAGGCACTTTGATTCTCTCCCTCCATCTACCTCTTCTAACTATTAACTTAGGAATACCTGAGAGTGAATGAAAGAAGAAAACAGAAAAATAGCAATCATTTTCTTACCCCATTTTTCTCAGAACGGAGCTGTCCAATAGACAGACAAAAGAAATCAGCATCTGCACGCATTGGCCAACCCAACCGGAAACAATCAACTGACCTACACTCAATTGAACGTGAAAAGATGAACCAGTACAAATATTTACAACAAAGAGGAAATACAACTAAAATAAAGGTCTTACACCATAAGTGACCAATAGAAATATGTACAATGAAGAGGAAATGCAACAGGAATAAAGGATTTATACCAGAAGTATTCGTTTAGATCATCATAATTTCTCCACTGAGAATGTTTTGACTTCCCTTTTTGGCTCCTTTGAGCTTCCTATCAACCAGACCATTCATGACAGTAAGAAAAGATTTAAACGAAAGATTCTTCTTCATAAAAGAGAAATGTTACTTGAGAGAGAGAAATGTGATGCAATTGCTGAGGAAATAATACTCCAATAAAATTAGGAAAAAAAACTAAGGAAACAACAAACAATTGAAGCATAAGAATATTAAAAATGAAAGCTACTTAGAATCCTAAAGGTGAACTTACATAAAAAAAATAAAAAGAAAAAAAATCCAAAAGGTGAAAGAAATAGCACATAATACCCTTGCAATTACTTCGTAGATTGGAGTAACAACTTTCCTCAAAAAAGCCTCTTCTTCGCCTCCATAAGCAGGCTTCACATTCTCTCCTGTCATGGGACTAACATTTCCAGCCAGCATACCATACAGTTCAAATGCCATCTGGAGTTAAATGAAGCAAATAAGTGATTCATATTTAAATACAGCAGAATATGCCATGAAGCATTTGTTAGGAGATAGATCGAAAGAGATAATAGATAGAAGCATTAATGCAAAGTGTTAATCACTCAGCATAAAATGTTAATTGGATCTTCAGTAAAAAACCTTACAGATATCTCTCTCAAAATATGTTTGATGTGTTTTCACAGTTCAGGGAGTAACTGTAATCCGTTTGTCCATTGCCCTGTGGCAAGGATAATCTGGTCAAAGGTGTTTTCTACACTTGTGGAAGCGTGGTAAATCCCCCTAATCTAGAAATCTGTCTAATTTAACATGGTGTTGGGAGGAGTAATCGGCATAAGTTGTTCAGGGGAGGGCCTATCATTTGCCAGTTTGCAGGCCATCTTGCTGGAAGTTTTAACCTGTTTCAACTACCATATATGATTGCAATAGGATTATTTTCTTTGTTTTTCTTTTAGCAAAGGCACACAGTTACTTTGGGGATGTCATGATCTGTTTTGCGGAAGGATTGAGTTTCTTTATGTCTTAATGCATTTTGAAAGTTCTAAGGAAAAAGATCAATCTGCAAAATTATCATTAAATATTAGAAATATGCAAATGGTAAAGGTACCATAATTTTTCCCCAAGGTTGAAGGTGGGATTTCCTTTTGAGTTCTTATAGCTTATCTCAACACTCTCAAGTCCGAGACAAAACATTCATCAAAATGCAAAAAAGTAACTCTAATTTTCACATGAATGTTAAGATATGTATAGAAATCAATCAGAAAGGAGAGGGATAGGATTCGAAATGCATGTCTAGAGAAGCCTGCTTACACAATGGTTAAAAGCCACATACAATAAGCTAGGTCAGGTATAAGAAAAATAGATAATCTGAATACATACATGATGATAAATATAACAAAGGCACTCTGGCATAAATCTCAAGTTTGCAGCTTCCCCCCATATTAGAAGATACAGACCCATGTACAATAATTTACGCTGTTGAACTTCCTGCTGGTATGGTTGGTAACCTGCAGATTATGAATTTCAAGAAAAATTAATGGTGCACTTAAAAGATAAAAACATGAGAGATTGAATAACCTTTTATTTACCAATTAATACAGCATGAGCCCTGTTTTATCAGGCACAAAACATATTCCATTCACCAATATTAATGCTTTCTTGAGTTCTTTTAGACATATTGTCATTTCAGGTTAAAATTTAATACTAACATAACTTTCAACATGCTACCTTACCAAACACCAATTAAAAGATGCACATGACTATCCGTGGATTAACATTGTAGTGGACTCCAGTAAAGGCAATGATGAGGAGTCTAGAAAAAAAAGTAGCAATTGTGAGGAGTCTTACCAGAGACTACTTTTCCGATCCAAGTATTTGCACCATTTTTTGTAGTTCTTAAAAAGTTTCTTCATCACTTCTGTAAGGGCACGATCATCCAACTAAGCATGAACATTCCCAAGTTAATCACAAGCCAATAATTGACAGCTTTATGACCAAGATCTTTATTTTCAAATAGTAAAAGAAAATACAGGTGCGGCTGGCCTCTTATAATATTCTACTGCACAATTAAGCAATCGAATACACATTGCTATCTTTCAAACAACCAGTTTTTGAGATATTTTCTTATTCAGAAACTTTAGTGTGGCACAGATATCTAACAAGTTCAAAATAAGCATGACTGATCGACACATAGCCACAAAGAACTTCATGAACAAGATACAAAAGAATAGATGAAAGAATGAGTTTACCAACATAAGAGCCAGAAGTCTCTGGTAAAAGGAATTCATATATATTAAATATATATCATAAAATCCCAAATAAAGGTTGTTCAAATTTTTAATATTAGACAAAGATCGAGGAAAGTAGAAGAAGCACCCAACTTTAATTTTACCATAAAATAATACACAAGAACATCTTATAAGAATAATTATCTGATCAGAACACAAACCTTGGGTTGTTGATCAGGATTTGGAAACTGCCGTATGTGCACATTGGCAAGTAATAAGATCAGGTGCTCCCTTTGATTTGCCACATTATCTTTCTGAAAAATTAACATTAGCTAGTTAGCATTTGCTAAGAAGATTTAGGATCACTGCTTCCAAACCTTGAGTTTCTAGTTTAAATGTTATCCTCCTATTGAGGGAGAAGGTTTAGAGAACTTTTTTTAAAAAATAAGAAGCTTTAAATAACTTTATTTATAGTAGGACGAGTTCTGATCAATAAAATTTCTGTAATTGGGTTTGCAACCCCCTTGGTGCCTTGTGTTATATATTCATTTAAATAGAAGTTCTACAAGTATTTCAAAAAAAAATTCTACAAGGTCCCTATTTCAAAAACAAGTTCTACAAGGTCCCAAACAACTCAGGTTGAAAATATAGCTTTGGTAGACCAGAAAATACATTGAAAATGAGACTATTTCATTTAAACAAAAAAATTACCTGAAATCCAAACATTTCCTGAAGCCAATCTAGAATGTCTTCGTCTTTCTTCTTCTTGTGATCCTTGGGCCACGGAAGACCCCTGGTGTTACGAAGAGCCAGAACGGCTGCTTGGATCTTCAATATCCACAGAAATATATATATATATATATATATATATTTATATATTACTAAAGAAAGCTAACAAAAGAAGAAAGGCTAAAGCGGATATTGGCAGATAAGGTGGACATTTGAAACCTCAGGATATCTCATAATCGCCTGACTTGCACTATCAGGATCAAGAGGAAGGATATTGTAAGGGACATATATCTGGGTCTTCTCCGCTACCTTATCTTGAGCCTCCAAAATCTATTATGCAGAAATCAATAATAATTATATCTTATAGTATAATAGAATGCCAAATGGTAATCAAGAAGGAGGCGAACTTCTTAATCTGAAAGTAAACTATTTGAGATAAAGAGTTACATCTCCGTAGGCAACATATTTTGACAAGTACAATAACAGATCAAGATGTGTCATGAAGATTCACCTCGCGATCAACTTCAATAGATTGTGTCAGATTAACAGCCTTCAAAACCTCAAAGAGAACATTAGCAGTTTGGTATGCCTTTGTCAGTTGGGCCCTAGAAAGAAATAGAAAATTATATCAGCAATCACTTTAGGAACTGCAAGTATGCGACCTAAATATACCCTGTGCCAAATGCCACAAAAAGAAACAACTATAAAGATACTAACCGATCAGCTTTATCAGCGGCATTTTGCAGCGCCTGGATATATTTCTTATAATAATGCTGATAAAAACTTTGCATTTCACGAGCATCACTTTTTTTAACCCTCCCCATTAATGTTGGATCATTCTCCTGTCCAAAAAAAAAGCCCAGAAATCACTGCCAGCAATGGTCCAGACAAATAAAGAAGTTGTAAGTGCTGGAGAAAGAAATATTCCAAGACATAACACCTCCAATTGCACTACAGGTAGGTCATACTTAACCTAATCTTCAGCCCATTTACAGCACAGATTTTTGTTTTGGATAGAATTATTTATAGCACAGATTAATAGTTAAACACTAAATTAACACCTCTTAAGTGTGTTACAGTCATAGCAAACCCACTATCACATCCCATTATGGCAAAGGTTTTGGATTAAATTCATAAGCAGGAATCTACGATATACAACACCAAAAACATGCACATGCCCCCTCCCATGGCCGTTGGGGCATTGGACCCCTACACATACTACCTCCAAGTTCCTTGACTTTTTGAAGATTTTAAAGGACAGATTTGAGATTTTCTTACCTTGATGCGTCGTCATTTTAAAACTAAAGGTCGAATCTTCACTAAATAGGGTCTAGTGATGCAAAATAAGAAGATATTGCTTTGGAATAAATTTTCAATTAAAGAAGTTTTGTGTGCTAATTACTATTTTGTATTTTTAATTTATTAAGGTTTATTTAGGCACTACAAATTTTAATTTTCTATTTAAGTAAATTTAAATATTAGAGGAACTAGAAACTTCTAAATCTCATCTTTTATAATTTTCCCTATAGTCACAGCTGATGTCTATATAAAGGCTAATTAGCTGCCAACAAAGAGATAAGAGACAATGATGAATTAAAAATTCCCTTTCTAGGCTTTAACTCACTGTTGCGTTCCTTCTTCCTATTTATTATTATGTCTAAACTATCCCTTAAATGTACTTCTCCTTATGTTTCTTCACCTTATTCTCCAATTTTCACTGGCCTATTTTATTCTTATGTTTCTCATCTAAAGATTCTTTATTTTTAATCTACTGCAGGATATGTTAGTTTCTTCACCACTTGTCCGGCATCATTTACTTTTAAGTGAGAGATTGATTATCTACTATAACATTTACAGGCAAGAAGCTTTTGCAATGGGTGGTACCCCCTGTTTTTTGGTATCTTGTTAATATATATTCTTTACAAATTTTATTTCAAAAAAATATTTATTGGCAAGAAGTTCAATATGCAATTCTTGTTGCACAAAGATATATTAGGAAGTAGTCTAACAAGACAGATGCCGTTTAACTAAAAACAAATTCATGCTGGTCTAATTAAAACATGAACATCCAATATACAAGAATTCAATTGGTTCAATTAAGTATTATTCTGGTTCTTGGCCAAAAAAAAAGGACAACTACAAGCCAAAACAGTGAACATACTGAAGTTCTTCAAGTAAAACAAAAGCACTGACCCTTTCAAGGCGCTGAAGAAGGGCAGTTTTGAATTGACGAACACCTCGCCCACTAGATGTGGGATCCAATCTGTGAGCTTTCTCAAAGGCATAAAATCGGCCTACACTCAGAAGCATTATACACAGATAATCAGATATGCAACCAATAAATAACACATAAGATTTCTCACTAAAAAAATAACACTTTAGATTAGATGATAGAAGAAAGAAACTAGATTAGAACATAGACAAAAATATTGATTTTTTTATAGGACATATAGAAACTGACAACAAATGCAATTATTAGTCAGACACATGAACTTTGAAACATTTCATAATGATATAATTATAAAGTATTTCTATAGCTTCTATTAAGAAAGTCATCAATCAATTCTGTGATACCCTAATTTTATATTAGAAAAATATGTGATTGTTCAGTTTCATATAAGAGCTTAAGACACGCACTAACAATAGCTTGAACTTGAACTTTTAAGAGTCAGCAATTTGGACACGAAAAATTGTTGGGCTAATGGTGTTTGGCTCTAGGGAATTACAATTGTATCAAAGCATATGTCAGCATGGTGTTAGATCTTGGACCTCATGAGCATTTGGATTGTGATTTCTGATTTTGAAATATTGTTTTGTTGAGGACATCAAGGATTTCAGTTACAGAAATTATGATACACCAATCCCACATCAGAAAAATATGTAATTATTGAACTCTATATAAAAGCTTAAGCCACACAGTATCAATATTGAGCTTCAATTTTTAAGAGTGATTGGGCTCAAGACGTTACAAATACAATCACTTACTGAACAATTGAGGAGTTATGAAAAATTGAGGAATCATATTGCATAAACCATACACGATGTACTATTGTGTTTACATTAATAGCTTGCTAGAAAACTAAATTAACCGAAGTAATTTTTAGAGGAAGACTTTTTCACACTATTAATGGAAATGTTCTATCATATTAATGTATACTTGTCATACAAGATAATTCCTCTTGACATACTATACAATTTCCATCAATCTATATAAATTATGATTTTGAAATCTTGGAAAAGTAATCCCAAGGTTAAGTTGCAGTAAGTGTTGGTTCTCTTTTATAGGAATTCTCACATTTATAGCAACAAAGAGTATCATAATTATTACTTTCCTGACCTCATCCACACACTAGCTAACTACCAATTAAAAGCAAATTTCAAACAAAAACAAAAGACTTCTCCAAAAACTAGCTTTTCCATCAAACGTGAACAAATGCCAAAAATAAAAAAAAGTAGGAACGTAGAACGATAAACAAGATTAAAGACGTATGGGATTCATGTCAATAATTGTTAATGTACATGCATAAGAAAGTAAAATAACTTGGGTGTGAACCTTGTACTTCCATTTTACATTAAGAGAACTGGAAATGATTATCCACAAAATGCAACTCGCAAATCCATCAGATGAATAGACAGGTTAGTGACAAAACAAGTATAAAACCCATAAAGTTAACAGTACTTACAAAGATAAGCAACTCTTGGGTTGTTCTTCTCAACCTCATTTGCCACACGAAGAATGGGGGCGATTTCAGACAGTGAAGATGGTACGATCTCACTGTCAAAAGATTCTCCAAGATTACCCACAGTCTGTGTCCGCATGATTCGCCTCTGTGGGGGCTGCTGCTGCAGATCGGAGGCCCCTCTTGATGTCGACATCTTGGCCCTCAGAACCAAATAAGAATCTCAGAGTGCAAGCAACTCACTTCATTCAATAGCCAGAACAAAAAAAAAGAATCAACTGAAAATCGAACTTGTAGTCAATTATATCAAACTATACATCGAGTAACTCCTGGAAGAGAAGAAAACAAACACCACGAGGATGAAAGATAAGATAGGCAACATGCAAAGAGAAGTCATCTGACAAAGCAATACCACGGAAAAACGAAGCTAATTGAACGAAAAACGCAAAACAAGTAAAAGAAGCTAAGAACTCAAACACAATGTAAATCAAATAAAGCAGCATAATGTAAATCGACTAAAAGAAAAAAAGAAATTAAACACCAAGTAAAACAACTAAAAGAAGCAAACAAATTAAACACAATGTAAATTAAAATAAAAGAAGTAAGCCACAGGAACAGCAAGTTTGCGAAAGGAATCAAAGCTCAGCTCTAGTAAGAAAAGAAAATTTCAACAACGCATCAAAGCAACACATAGCAATAACTAAAAAAGTACAGGACGAAAAAAGAAAGAACAAAAAAGCAAATATAAAACAGAAATGCAAACAGTTACTCGAAAAATGCAAACGTCAAGCACCAATCTAAGTAGTCATTTTAGACAACTACCAGGTGATTAAGGAAGCTGAGGTGCTAAATCTGACATCTGCAACAAGAAGCAAAGAGAAAACAAGCAATGAGCAAAGTAAACAAACACACAAAATGTGAAAATAGCGTTAGTAAAGATAGCTCAAAAGAGTCAAAGTGAAAACCCTAAAAGAGAGAAAGTGCAAAGTGCGAGATAAAGCTGCAACTTTAAGCTACTTAGCAAGAAAGTAAGCAACCTAAAAAGAGAGCCAGTGGGAAGCAGGAGGAAGACGAGCAGACGAGAGACGTTTACATGAGAAAATTACTAAACCAGGAGTTCTCGTCTCTTTTAATGCTTTCGTATTGGTGGGGCTTTCGTCTTTTTGAATTAAGGTTTCGGGATACGAAATCCGGCTTGAAGTTTAATAAAATATCGATAATACCACTGGGTCAGAGTCTTGTTTCTGCTTAGCCAAATTTGTTATATCACAACAGTGAGTATCTTGTTCTAAAAAGTTTTTTTTAAAAAAAAATAATTAAATTCAAAGCTAAAATAAAGAAAAATAGGCACTAATTAATACACGATAATCTTGTGGCATAACTTTCTGATTTTTTTTTTTTTTCAATTAAAAAAAATTGATTTGCAAATAATCTAATATTAGTTATTATTATATCAATATATATACAATACGGTTTAAATCAAAATAATTTAAAATGTAAGAACTTTTTTTAAAATATAATGACTAAAATTACAAAAAAAATAATAATAATATAAAAATATTTTTGTTTATAATTAAAATATAATTTAGGTAAATACTAAAAATACCATTTGGGCCTGAGTAATAAAGCCCATTATTAATGAGGTATACTCCTCTTTCCCCATTTAATTTTTAATGGACACTTTAATAATTTTGACCAATTCAATCTTTCTCCAACACTTAAAACGCTGAAAATTTATAAAATGAGTCAACATTTAGTGTTTTAGATAAATATTCTAATAATTAATTGTAATCTGACAATATATATATATATATATATGAATGACATTTTATAATCGAACCTACCAAATTTAATTTCTTTAAAATTGATTTGATGTTTTTTTTTTTTTTTTAAAAAAAAAATATATATATATATATATATATATATATATATATGAATTTGGGTCGGATCAATTAAAAGCGACAGAGAAAGAGTCGTCATGACTTGACTTGCTCTACGTATATATATATATATTACTGATTTAGTAATAATACAATATATATTACTATGAATATTGATAAATATAATTCTAATTTTTAAAAAAATTTAAATATATTTATATTTATATGATGGTCCCGTGATATTTATATGAGGTAGTAATTGAAGCTTTTCATGTTATTATGTTCTCAACTTGGTTTCTCCCAACTCATATTATAACGATGCCTTTTAACTTGTTGCTTAGAAAGTCTCAAAAGTACAATTTACGACATCCAACTTGTACCTTCAATTTTTTTTCCTTCTTTTTTAAATAGAAGATTACATTAAATTTTTAATATATTGTACCGATTTTAATAAAAAAAAAAATTATCTATTATAAAATGTAAGATTTAATCAAATTTAAATATTATAATTTCATCAACATATTAATAAGTTAAATAGTCAATTTTATAAAATTTTTATTCAAAATAAAAATTTATGTCAAATATTAATGATTCGCTATTAATTATCTTTTATATATTTTTTATTAATTTAATTAAATTATTATTAATAAAATAAAATTAATTATCTCATATGTAATATGATTGTATTATTTTAAAATATTTTTTATTATGAAGTCATTCGGCAATCTGTCATTCTATTAAAATAAATTTTTATCCGAAATTATCCGACAAAAATTCTTTTCAAAATTCCAACATATGTTATAATATTTTCAACTTTCAAACAAATCACTTTATCTAAGTTGAAGAGTTAAAAAACGAATAAGACAATTTTTTAATTTTAATAATAATATTCTAATATGTTTTTTTTTTTTTTGTTGTTAGCCTAAAAAATACATATTATAATGAAAGAAGTATATATACTCATATTTACTATTTCAAAATTAACAATAAATATTTGTGAGTTAGTTAAGTTAATACGCATTAATCTAACTAAAAAAGGGATTTAGCTCAAACTTTTATAGGTAGCATTCCAAGAAAAAGTGTTAAAAAGCATTAATTAAGCGAATGCACTTTTAAAAGTGTAAATAAAAAAATATGTAGTGTGGTGCGTCTCTATATAAATATATATGCATATAACATATTGATTCGTGAAGAAAAGGTGAAATTTTGGGGATATGTGGTGTTTATGTAGGACCTTATTGATAATAATAATGTGGAGATTATTCAGCCATCTACCGGAGCTGAGCAAGTAGGAAGAAAAAGCTAAGCATACGCAATTACACCTGCATTTTCCATTTGATTGAATATGTTGGGCAATGAAGATCAAATCAAATCAACACATCTTCAAAATTGAAAGTTGAAAAAGTAGGGGAACAGGCTCTAAAATTTAATTTATTAATATATTAATAAAAATGTAATGTTGAATTAAATTTGATCTTTACAGAACTTTTAACTAAATTCACTTGGTTAGAGTAAATTGCGAAAATTTAATACCCCCATCTAACTTTTTCTTGACTGAAACATGTATGTACTAAACAAATATGATAGTATAACAATGATTGAATAGGATCCACTGACTAGCATAGAAAGATACTAACACTAGAAACAGGAGAAAAACACAGGATCGTGACACTACAGATGAACTTTACTGGCAGCCATGGCAAATAACTACTACATTGAAGATCAAAGCCATTTTCTAAGCCTTGATTAAGAGAGCCAAACTGAGAAGGTTTCTGATGCTTCTGCAATCACCAAAATTGGTGGTGTTTGTTCCCTCAAGATGATAAGAGATCAGACATGCCACAGGGTGTGTGCCTTTGTCTGCCTGACTTGTCCGGGTCAATATACCGCGAGTTAGAAAAAAAAATTCCTGTGCGGAATCTGCTTCAGTCAACGGGTAAGACAAATACATCAGGAAGCAGAAATGCCCAAGTCATTGGATGAGACATTGTGGCGAGATGAAACCTTCTGTTTCCTTCCCTGCCTCCTACTACCTCCGGGTTTTCCTCGAATTCCTCCTCTTGCTTCCTTCCCCTTCTTGAAATCTTGCTGCTGTTCCACCTGTCTTCACAAGATCACACACAAACATAGCATCAATGTCTACTTCATGTGGTTTGCAGCATCTTCTCAAACAGCAAACATTTAATTCAAAGTTTGCATCAACAAGTTCAATCATGATGAGGTTCTATGCATGGTTAGTTCAAGTAAATAACATATATGACCTTTCTCGAATCCATACCATATATAACGAGTTCAATGTTTTGCTGCCTCACATAGAGGAGAAATTATTCAATCACATAATTTGAACTCCTAAAATATGAACCCTCTAGAGCTTTCTATTTGATTGTATTGAAAAGTCCAATAAATTGGCATTTCCCTATTGGCCAAGGTCATTTCGGGGCAAGTGGATCCTTTATCAAGAAAAGGATGAACTTCAGTGAATGATTCAGAATTATTGCAGAGTAGAACTATGCAATTCCAGACACGAGATAGATCTTCCAAAGAACGAGATTTTTTTTTTTGTAATGTTAGTTTATATAAGAGCAAATGATAGTACCTTAAGAAGAAAGTTAAGAAAAGAAAGGCCGATGACAACTATGAGAGACTTGGATAAAGATCAGATTATCAGAGATCAACTATGTAATTTGTAATAGCAAGGTTCAATATCAAATGATAGACCTCTCACAAGCAAAAGATCATCTAATGATAGACCTCTCACAAGCAAAAGATCATCTAACATTACCACTACAACTTACCGAAGATAATCAGTTTACACCTCATGTGCAAACATGTTATATATTCATGGCTTATGCATGTAATTACAAGCCAAATTGAACCACAATTAACAGTTCATAGGAACTTGGAAACCCAATTTCATTTGCAGTTCATAGAGGAAAATTAACAAGAGTATCATGATTTGATTTTGACCCGTATCGAATGGCACCAGCTCAACCCCTTCTCAGATTAGGGTATGTTGTCCCTGCTCCAAACACAGCCAAAAAGGATGAGAGTACACTTTTAGAAGTTCCCCCAATCCAATATCACTCATCTATACTCGAATAATTTAAATAAAAAAAAACATACTAAAGGCATATAGTGCACATCAAGAATACATAGAAGATTAGAGAGCACTTACCCCTAAACAAAAGGTTTGGAAATGAGCATGAAACCCTGAAGAATCATCTACCTTTTTCTTGCCATAATTCATTTCTGATGAATTGCGCTTGTTGTTGTTAGGATTGGAGGTTTCGCTACAGGTTGCATATGCAGAGGAAGCAGAACACGAAGAAGTAGTAGGCTGAGAACTAGATCCAAATGTGTTGAATCCCATATCCCCTTGAAACATCTCTTGAAACAACTCTTGCAATTCTTCAAAGCTCTCTTGTGCATTCCCATTCTCCTGTTTATTCACAACCCCAAACATTGCAACTTAAATATTGTTCCCATTTTTAAAAAACCACCATTTTTTTTCTCAATGGCAAGATCATTAACACTTTGCTACCTAAATAACAACAATCTCAATGCAAGAATTCATGGGGTTAAGAAAGTTTTTCACTTTGTCTCTTGAAAATGGATTAAAAAGTTGGATCATTTGCCAAAACCAAAACCATTTTCTTTCTTTCTTTTTTTCTTTCTTTGTTTACACTGGGTTTCAATATGATTCAATTCTCATTCTGTTCCAGCTTAATTCTTATATCTAATCCAATATTTGTATTAGCACTGATGGGATTAAATGAGAAATAAATACTAGTGTAGCGAGCCTAATCACTTTCTCACTCACATGGCAAGGGCCTGAAAGATAGATATAGGCCTGGAAAACACAGACAGATAAATGAATTACACTTTATGACTGGGGGACCAGACAGGTCGTCGTCGATTTTGAACTTTGCTAGAAGAAAATGACAGTTGCCTACAACTGTGCCTTAGCTTTACCAGAGAGAAGAACATATAATTACTTTTCTTGGCTTTAAGAAATTTTTGTTTTAGAAATTAAGAAAAAATAAGAATAAAAATGATGCAATGGGCCCACAATATATTGATTTTATGAGATTTGAACACGTACATCATCATACACATCAATGATTTTGGGCCATTCACGAGCCCGGCAATTACCGGCCCATTAGCCAACCAAACATCGGTACCATAATACCCAATTAATCAATAATTAACTAACTAATCAAATCAAGGAAGGAAAACTAACATTAGGCTTTGTTTGGCTCATCATGGCTGCCATTTCGTTTAAAAAATCACCCATTCCCTGCCAAAACCGGAAAACAATCACAATATTACTCAATCATATACCAATCCCATGAAGGGAATTAGAAAATTCTTTAAAAGGGTATATCATAAATTCATTATAAAAGCTAAATATTGCTTACATCAGTACCTAAATGGATAAATACATGGAAAAGAAACGTGAAAATGTCTTTATTTATAAAGTATTTTTTATACTATAATTAGTATCTATATGTTGCAGTAATAATGAATGTATAAATTTTTACTTAAAAAATTCAAAAAATGTTAAAAGTCATTATGAGTATGGAAGCTAAGTAACCCTAGAGAAATTCAACTGTAGTTTCCACCATGGCCAAATAATTAAACAATTACATTATCGAAAAAAGGAACATGGTACCCAAATATAAATCCCAATAAAGACATCTTGGGAAAGCATATGATTACAGAGCTGGACAAAGGAGAACCCGGAGGGACACAAATTTTAGTTTAAGGAAAAAAAAAAAAAAAGGAAAAAACATAAAATGAGAACAAAAAAAAAGAAAACAGAAACTCACATTTTCGTCGTCATCACTTTCGTAAGCTCCGACGTCGTACAGAAACCTCTTGTTTGCGTCAGAAAGAACTGTAGACCCACATAAACAGAGGTGGAGAAAAGAGATTAACATGATCTCGTAAATAAATAAATCAATTTTATTTTAAATTTCGTTGAAATTTGCAAATTGAAATAAATTATTAGAAAGTACCAGAGTAGGCTTCTTGGATTGCCTGAAATTTCTTCTTTGCTTCTTCCACAAACATTGAATTCCCCGACGCGGAACAGCGATCTGGATGCCATCTCTGTCCACAGTTCCAAAGAAAAAGAAAAAAACACTTTTTTCACCGCAAATTTCCGTGGAATCCAAACAAGATTTTCTCAGAAAATTTTATTCCTTCTTCCTGTTTCTGTTCCCAAGTTCCTACCCTACCCAGCAGCTCTAACCCAGGAACTTAATCAGCTTGTTTGGATCAAAACATTCGATTATAAGAAAACCCAGTTGACCGAAATCATGCAATCGAAATTAATAAACATGCAACCTGAGGAAAGTACTAGTTCATTTGCTTTGAGCATGAAGAGAAAAAAGCTTTCCTCTTTCAGAGAAATACTTAAATTTGACTCCCACCCGATTGAAAAAAGAGAAAAAAAAAAAAAAAAAGAAACCCAGAAAGCAAATTATAAGAAAAAAGTCAAGAAAAAGAGAAGAGAATAGGATGAGAGAGAGAGAGATAGAGAGAGAGAGATAGAGAGAGAGAGAAGTCTGACCATTGCAAGTTTCTTATAAGCGTTCCTGAGCTCTGCTGGAGTACATTCCTTATTCAATCCAAGAACCGCATACAAATCACTGTTGTTCTTGTCTTCTCCATCCGCCATCTTCGATACCCACAAAGACCTTAAACAATAAAACCACTTCTTTTACCCAGACTCAAGACACAGAGGTTTAAGATTCTTCTTCTCACAACATAAAAATGAAACACAACCTGATTTCTTCGGATAAAAATAAAAAACATAAAACTACATTTTCTCTGTCACATGGAACCTTAGAATTTGTTCTGTTCGGAGAGAGAGAGAGAGAGAGAGAGAGGCGGGGAAAGGGGGGAAAAGAGCAAGAGGGAAGGGGGGGAGAAACGGAATTCCCTCTCCCTCTCTCCAAAACGCAAAGGCCCAAGAACTCTCCAGAAACCAGCCAGTTATATAGTTTTTTTTTTATTTAAAGAATAAAATAAAAATTATTAAATAGAAATTAGAAAGAGGTTTTAATTAATATGAAAAAGTGGATTAAGGAAAGATGAAATGAAGGGTGGGGATTGAAGATGAGTGGTAGATATTTTGGAGGAGATTGTGTCTCCAGAAGGTTCTGTGTTTACTTGCTTGGACCGGGTGGATGGGTCTTTTCCGACGGCAACTTTCTTTACACACACAAAGTTTTGTGGGTCCCACCCTAGTGTGAGTTAACAGTTCACGCCTCCTAAATTCCATTTAAGACCCCACAATTTGTATATGGCCCCACCGCACCTTTTTAATTTTTAGCTTACTCGTAGTATATCGAGCAACTTATAGAGTACTAAAAAAAAAATTTGAACTTGTCACCTCTATTTTTTTTCGCTAAAAATACAATTTTATGATTTTTAAATTTTATTTATTCATAAAACATATTTAATATTATTTAAATAAATATCACATGATAAATAATGTATTTATAGAATTATTATATTTTTAAAATATTATCTACGTGATTGTGATACTGATCGTTATTTTTTATTTTTATATCTCAAAACAAATATTAATTTAATATAATTTAATAACAAAATAACAAGATGATAAAAAATCATAATGAAATCTCAAATCACTTTAGTTATTTTCAACTATCAGTTAAGAACTATCACTAAATTTAAAAATACTCAAAAAGATAATATTACAAAAGATTAGTTTAACATATAATTTAATAACAAAATGACATAAAACTATAATAAAATCTTAAATCACTTTTGTTATTTTCAATTATCAGTTAAGAACTATCACTAAATTTAAAAATACCTAAAAATATAATATTACAAAAGATTAATCTAACATACAAAATTAGTCACATTTGTTCGTCAAAACAAAAAAAAAAAACCCTTTTAGAAATAGAGATTTAGGGTTACAAAACTAAGTTTAAGATTTACAAAAAATATAAAAAATTAGTTATATGGTCATGATACTGACAATATTTATAAAATTTAATATTTACCTTGATACATTTTTATCACGTATATATTTATCCAAACACATTATTAATGATAAAAACTTATTTAAAGTAATTTGAATTAAAAAAATAATTTAGAAATCAATTTAAAATTTTATTAAATACCACCATGAATTTTTGATATATTATCCATTGTTATTATCACTTTCTTCATTATTATCATAAATTTCAGTTATAGTTTCAAAATTTTAATTTATTAAGATTTAATAATTTTTTTGTTACAGTTCATTATTTTATAATTTACATGTTAGTCAAATGAATGAATCAGTCAATTGAATAAGTGGATTAATTATCAAAACAAAATACAATTTCCAAAATTAAAAAACCTAGAAACAGAGTATTTCAAATTAAAATTTGAATTTATTATTATCTACTTTACATACGCAAATTGCCTTCAATTGGATGCTGATTTTCATGTGGCGTTTTGATTCTCTAAGTTGGACATAAAATCACTACTACCATCACATGCGGCTCAATTTTATTTGAATTTAACTATAATAGCAATTATTTATCTTTTTTTGTTATTTTTAATTATTATTTATTATATTTTATTATAAATTCTAATTATACGGGTAGATTCAAAATTAATTATAATTTAAATAATTTTTAAATATTGATTGCAGTAGCTTAACATAGGTGAATAAGGGAGAGAGAGCAAGAGAGAGTTATAAAGAGTAAAATAAATAGTAGAGATTAGAGATTTGATTTTTAATGGGTAGGATTTGAGCTAGGTTGGGTATAAAAGGGGGAGTCTGGGACAAGGAGAAAAAAAAAGAAGAAAAGAGAAAAAGGAAAAAGAGAAAGAGAATAAGGAGGGAGATCGTGAGAGAGAGAGAGGGCAGGAGAAGGAGACGAAATAACGTGAAATTTCAGGGAGAATTCGAAGAACAGGAGGAGTTGAGTGAATTGTTGCTGAGGGATAGGAAATGGAGGCAAGAGGTAAGAAAATTTAGGACTTCAGACTCTGGTATGGTAAAGCATGTTCAAATCTATATTTTTCCTTTTTTCTTAGAATATATTGAGTCTTGTTATCAGGAGTGGTGGAAAAGGGACGAGCCTTAAGACATTAGGTCAAATTCAGATAGAAGTGGTGCCAATTGGGAGGAAATTGTTGAAGCTCGTCTGGAAGCGGCCGGGTGAGGTCCTAGAGGGAGAGTAAGTTGTATAGGCTAGGGCAAAATCATATAAGTGAAGAGGAACACTTAAGTTGTGTGTTCTAGTGCGACGAACGTCAATGAAGATGTCGGTGTGTGTATGTGTGTGTGTGGCATTCACAGGCCAAATGTTATAGCTTGAATGTACAATTTCGTGATGTACTTTGCGTGTGCGTGTGTGACTTCTACAAGTTGAGTATTCCAGTGTTGAGTGTCTAATTCTGTGATGTTATTTGGGTGAGGGTGTGTGGCCTTCACGAGCTGATTTTGTAATATCCGGTCCCAAAATTTGGCCCGACATTTAATTTTAAAAATTAAAATTAATATATAAAAAATAATTTATAAATTTTTATTTAATGTAAAAATTAGAAAAAAATCGGTGGATGATGAAATTGAAAATAATTTTGGAAAAAAGGGGTGAAATTTTGGGTCTGGGTGGTATTTTTGAAAAAAAAAACAAGAAACTAAGAGTCAAAACACAATTTAGAAAAAATGTGCCACATAGAATCACCCAGTCAGTAGCCCCGATGAACCGGAGCGTGCTGCGTGGACAGTCCGGATCCGTTCCCTCTTTAAACATGATCGTACAGTTCAGATCAAATTACGATGAACAATCCATATTCATTTCCTCTTTAAAAGCGATCGGACGGTCGAGATCAAACGTGATGGACAACTCAGATTAAAGGCAGATGGGTATAAATATCTCACTTCACACTGAACCCTAACCCTAGCCGTCAGTTCTCCGTCGGAGAAGAATAACCAATAGCCGGAGAAGGAAGGCGACCGCCGCCCATCGCCGCGCTAGAGCCACCTCCGACTGCCAAAAAAGGTATTAAAATTTTCACTAGCTCGAAATTTGAATTTGAACACCACCATGGCCAAATTAGAGCAAAAGGACTGATGGATGAGCCAGAAACCGCGGGTAAAACCCGGTGGTGCCGTTGCAAAAATAACCAAAAACTGCATCCGATGAGGTCCTTCTCAATTTCCGTTTCGTGCGATTTTTCCACCATTGTATTCACCATTCTATTTTCCACAGGTTGACCGAAGAAAAAATCCAACCGCGAAGGTAAGTTGGCGGAGCGGCCGCAACATAAAACTGTGCCGCCAGTAAGCTTCTATTTTTTGACTTTTTCGGCTAACCGAGACCCCTTAACATGTTTTCTCGCATAGATGAGTATA
>NW_019014252.1:28262-38828 GCF_000150535.2 Carica papaya | reverse complement strand
TTAAGGTCACTCCTTTCAAGGGAATTAGTAGGTTCGGCAGGAGGGAAAAATTAAACCCCCGATATATTGGACCCTTTAAAATCTTAGACAAGATTGGTACCGCTGCCTACAGACTAACACTGCCTCCCGAGCTCTCTCGAGTTCACAACGTATTTCACGTATCTATGCTACGTAAGTACAACCTGGACCCTTCTCATGTCTTGGCTCATGAACCGCTTCCACTCCAAGAGGACTTGTCTTATGAAGAAGTACCGGTCGGTATCACGGACCGAGAGAGCAGAATACTCTGCAACTGGAAAATATCATTTGTAAAGGTCGTGTGGCAGAACCACACGCCCAGGGAGGCTACTTGGGAACTGAAATCAGAATTTAGAGCCCAGTATCCCCATTTATTCGACCAAGAGTAAGAGACAAATTTGGGGTACCAAATTTCTTTAAGGGGGGGAGAGTTGTAACGCCCAATAATTTCTTGATTTTTATTTTTATTATTATTATTAATTTTATTTTGTTTATTTTATAATTTTATTATTTTAATTGATTTATTTAATTTAATTTAAATTTTTCTTAATAAAAATAAAAATAATAATAATGATAAAATGGGGTAAAAATATTATTTGGATTTAATTGAAATTGATTTTGGAAAAAAAGGGTAAAAATTAGGATTCTGGGGGTATTTTTGAAAAGAAAATCAGAAACCGGGGGTCAAAATGCAATTTAAAAAAATTACGCCCCGTCAGCGCCACGTCAGCAGCCACGTCAGCGGCCCAGTCAGCAGTCCTGGCCAACCAGGACCTGCCGCATGACAAAATCACGTCGACCCGGGAACGGGCCACGAGGGCGATCCGTGTGCACGCGATCTGACGGCCCAGATACAAGCGCACGGACGGCCTAGATGCACGCGCACGGACGGCCCAGATTCAATCAAGCACGGACGGCCCAGATTTAATCAAAATGGATGGCTGTGATCAAAAGGCAAAAGGGTATAAATAAAACCCCCACACCTGACCACAAAAACCCTAGCCGCCTGCCCTCGCCGGAGAAGACGAACCAGACGCCGGAGGAGCCGGCCGCCGCCACCTGCCGCCGCACCGGGGAGTTTTTCGACCGTCGATCGAGGTAAATTTCATACCCCCGGCTCGTTTTTCAATGCTGAGTTCCTCTGTGGCCAAATCGGAGCCAAAATCTCGGTCAAACGACCAAAAAACACGGTCGAAACCCAGCGGCGCCGTTGCGCCCCTCCTTGGTTTTTGCCTCCGATGAGGTCCTTCCCGGCCTCCGTTTGATACAATTTTTATATCACCGTGATCACCATTCTTTTCTCTACAGGTTGATCGGAGCCAAATCACCAAAACACGAACCTCGCCAGAGAGCCGCCGCACCCGAGAGCACTGCCGCCGGTAAGCTTCAGTTTTTCGTAATTTTTTGGCCCCCCGAGGGCCCTAGGTTGTTTTATCGCAGGGACCGATGCAAGTGTGGCTGAATTCGGCCAGAAACGGCCGAAAACGGCCAACCCGAGGCGAATCGCCGCCGCAAGCGGCGGCGCCGTCGCCGAAGCACGGCGTGACCGCCATGCCGGAATTGCGATATTGGCCGAAAGGGGCCCTGGGTCTAATTTGGGATTTTTTGGGGCATGTGCAGGTACCAGTAGTGTATTTTAGTTCCCCAGGAAAAATTCAGGAAAAATTAGGGACAGCCTGTAGGCGCACTGTGGAGCCGTATTCGGACTCCGAAACAAGTAAGGACCCCTCACCCTATTTCCTATCACGGTATTAAAGTTCAATAAATGATAAAAATGGTATTTCATGAATCAACATATGTGTGAAATTGTTTAAGGTCGCTAATGGAGCCCGAGTCTGGTGTGTTTGTCGGTTAGCTGTTGTTTGGCCTATTTTACAGTTTTAAATGCAGTATGAGGTCTAACATTTTTATTTCATAGTTTCGTGTGCATATATTACTGTTTTATTGATTATGGGTTGAATGACTGAGAACCCGATGTTGTATGTTGTCTTGTTTGGCATAAATTACTGCTTTGCTTGTTTGTGTGTGAATTGATGATGCTGACTGAGGAAAAGGGGAATGAAAGGTTATGTAAATTGATAATTGTATAATGTGGTCAGCCTGACTAGATATCTTGGGAGATGGTGGACGGACCGGGTCCGTAGGGAACCCTACCGGGATTGTGGTCTCTCATACCGGACGATGTATGGAGACTTTATGTGTTTTGGCTCCCATACCGGACAGGGTATGGGGACGGTCCTGAGATCTGATTACAAGTGTTAAGGGTTCACGGGTAGCGGGACCCCTATGGATCCCCATGGATACTAGTAGGCTGGCAAATGAGGAAAAATATGTTGTGTAATAATTGAATTGCAAAAGGCGTGATAAGTATTATGTTATACAGTTCATATGATTTCGTGATGATAATAATATTATTGCTTTCGTATATTATTTTATGAATTTCATCGAGGTAAGTGGATAGTAAAAACTTTTATTATTGATAAAAGAATTTGTGGTAAATTATACTCCATTGGTCTTTTTGTGTTTTCTACTCACTTTTACCTCCGTGACGGTGAGATAGTGTGATGTCTTTACTGGGCTGGTGTAGCTCATTCCTTATTTAATCATTTCAGATCAGGAAGACATTGTTTCCGAGCCCGTTCCGCAGGAAGACGGCAAAGGGGACGCCTGAAGACTCCGTAGTTATATTTATAGCTTTTATTTTCGACTTTCTCTTTTAATTAATTGTTCTTTTATACTTTGAGCACGTTTTTGGTTTTAGTGTAAGGGATGTTAATCAAAATTTTTATTACGCTTTCACATTTGACCTTTTTAATACACATATTTCATTTAAGAATTCTGGGGCCGTTACAAAGGCTCTTTAAAAAAAATGAAATAACATTTGAAATTATATAATTTCACTCAAGTTGAATTATGAACCAATTGTTAAGCTAAGCCTCTTCAACAAAGTAAAAGAACAAGAAATATAAAGTAAACTACAAAGAATATAAAGATTTTTATAAGAAAGAAACATAGTGCACTCAAAATTTTTTCCTAAATTCTCTTCAAACACCCTTCAATCCAATTAAAAAAAAAACTAAAAAAATATAAGTTTCAAGAAAGAGTAATTAAATGACACAAAATGCAGATAGTTTAATGATAACAAGCATTGACATCCCTCCTATGTATATATCTACCCCAAAGTTTTTCCTTTTTATTATATATATGTAGTATGATGTGATATATAATAACAATTCTTCATTTATCTTATTCTTATGTTTTCTTGTCCTCCTGGTTCTGTGTTTGTGATGAAGATGTAACTTCGACTACTTTCTCTGATTCAATTTTCTCGAGGGCATCCACGAATTCAAGCGTGGTTGAAGTCTTATGAGCTATGGTATTAACTTGAGATTTCGTTGATGGCTCTGAAAGCTTCTCTTCAGAATCAACAACTTCTGTTGATTTTTTAACTTTTTTTTGTGATGGAATAGCTTTTTCAATGTCTACTACCTCTTCTTTTAAGGGTTCTGAAGCACTTGTATTAGTCTCTTTGGACTTCTCTTCATTCTGTAAAATCATCCATCATGAGTGAAATCAATTCAACTGTTACCACCAATGCACTAATATAATTGCATTGTGTTTTGATTCCTAATTTTGAAAAAAATTATATATACAAGCACAAATAGGTTGAAATACCACAAATATAAATGGTATTCCTTAAATTTTGTTTTTATTATCTCTTTCTTAGAGATATTGAATAAAAGTCTCCCCATTATCTATACATATCTAATAAGTAATCTCTCAATTTAAAGTTGAATAATTTCATAGTTTAGACTTTAGGATGGATATTTTGAATCAATATCAATATATATATATATATATGTAAAAGGAAAACCAAAAATTACTAGGTGCCAATTCCTCGGTTTTTGAAATAATTTTATTTTTAATATAATATTTATCTATTTATTTTTATAATATAAAAATAATTTTAAATATATTAAAATAAAACTAATGTGATTCCATAAATAATAACTATTAATTCATTTAATATGAAAATATAATAATATTTATTTAATGTCATAATCTATAATGATTATTTATTTAAATAGTTTAAATATAAAAATAGAATTTAAAAAAGATTATATTTCCATGTGATTTGTTTTAATTAATTACAAATGATGAGATTTATACATTATAATAGCTATTTATTTAATATGATAATATATTATTTTATATTTTATATAACTAAAAGAATTATATTATTTACGTATCATAAATACATGCAAAAATCTGGTTTTACCTAATATAAATGACTTTTTTGAACAAAATTAAATTTGATTGCTTTAAACATTTTAATTAAAAAATCAGGCTGATGGGTGTTGAAATTTTAAGATAGCATGTCACAGATTGGTGAAATCAATGATGAAGATATAATAAACTAATTGGAGAATCTAATAACCATATCCAACTAAATGAACAATCTACACAAAGCAACATAACATTGAATAAAAAAATAATTAACCCAACCAACTTCAAATCGCCAAAAACTAATTCAAATATAAATATATAAGTTATGTAACATAAAAGTAATTTTAAATTATTATTTTTATTATTTTCTAAAAATTATTTTCTTGGTATTTTTTAAAGATATTTTATTTTTAATTGACTATTCCACAAAAATTTAAATTTACATACTTTTTTGTGGATGAATACTTGCATGAATATACATGAAATTTTTTTTTATAAAAAAAAAATAAGAATATAAAGATTTTCATGTTGAGAAAGTAATTTAAAATTTCTATTTTTCAAATTCTTAAGTTTAAGACATGTATATACATATAAAAACATTTAAGAAAAAGAAAATAATATTTAGAAAAAAAATAAAAATAAAGATGAAATTTAAAAAAGAGTGAAAAATTATTTTTAATAAAAAAGGCTGAAATTTTGTAAACAAATCAAAACAACCACATAAATTAGAATTTTGCAATGGTCTTCCTTGATTTCTTTTTTAAAATTGTGAGATCTTAACTACCAAACTAAAATCCCAGCAGGGCCCATACGGGTAAGTGATAATATCATTTCATTTCTTTTTCTTTTTCCTGCCTTTACTTTTCTTTCCCTTTCCCAATCAATTTATTAAAAAGCAAATAATTTTCCTAGGAAACAAACAACACCATGAATTTTTTTTTTTTTTTTGGAATAGAAAGCACCATGATTTGGAAAGTTTAGTATCAACCATAAGGATAAAAGATCCAAACAAATTCGACTTATCCATTTTCTCTACATCCAAACAGATTCATGAACTCGAAACTTATTTGTTAAAAAAAAAAATGAAAATCAGAAAATTAAACTATTTATCATGATTACCTCTTTGAAGAGATGACTGAGAGATCGTCGCTTGTTTCCATGCTCATCAACCTTGTCATCCTCAACTATTTCCTTGACTTTATCACCTTCTTGAACACGATCGTCACCACTACCATCTCCTTCAAGCACAACGACATCCTTGGGGTCAGATACTGCTGCCGCGGGCGCCGGAGCCGGAGCCGGAACCGGAGCTTGAGCTTCCTTGGATTCCCCCAACACCTTGGGCTTGGTAGCGCAACCTCCCATGTTTTTGTTCGTGTGAAAAATTACGTGTTTGTAGTTTAAGGAAATTAAGAATGAAAGATGAAGAGAAAGTGTAGGAAAATTTATAGAGAGTCCGACATTTGTTCTGCGGCTGAGGAAAGAAAGAATACAGAGAGACAAAGATAAGACAGACCGACAAGAGAAACAGATCGGAAGTGCTTTCAATGTCTTCAAAAATCGTTTCTGCTACGTGGTGTTCCTAATATTTATCTATATGTATATGTAACATACTTTCTTGGACATTATTTATTATATACTGTAAAATTTAATTAGCATAAACCAGGTGCCACAGTCTGTCAAATTTCAACCTTTTAATTTTTCTTTCTTTTTTTACTCAATTTTGTCCCTTGGGATATTCTCTGGTTTTTATTTTTATTTTATTTTACTGTGTCTTTAATGAATTTTTTTCAAAATAAAATATAAAAAGAAACTAAATTGGGTGTGTGTTTTATTGGAACTGAAAATAGGAAAGTGATGCGAAAGAGGAGGATGTTATTGGTGTAGGAGATGGTTTTACGGGGTGGAGCAAGGGGAGCTTATTTTGGTGCGCGCATGTTATTTACTTACAGTTTTTTTTATTAATTGTTTGGAAAAGTTATTTATTTACAGTTGACAGCAAGGTTGTATGATTATGTAGGTCCCACACTCCAGTTTGGCCTCGAGCCACGTCACCGTCTAACCAAAGTTTAAGAATAGAGGTTCGGATATACGTTTATCTTAAATAGATATAAGTTTATTGAGTCTATAATTAGCGTAGATGATAATGGATGATGTTGAGATAAAGATACAAATAATTTATGTCCAATCTAGTGGAAGAATAATATGTGCAAAATTAACTCTTTTTTTCAAAGTCTCAAAAAAGTATGCAAACATTCATAAAAAAAAAAAAAAAAAAAACTAATGAGTTTTATTTCTTAAAGAACCAAGAGACAAGCATGTTTCATAAGAATTATAAGTTTCACTTATGTTTTTCCTATCTATCCTACACCCGCTAAAGTTATCATCTAAATAACTAATAAAGTTTGGTGCGCTTTTTTTAAAATACCACAATCCTAAAGTTTGTGTCAACCCAATATTTAAATATTCATTTTAATTTGATCAAAACTCAATATAAATGCACATGCTAAACATAATGTATGGTCTACTAGTAATGAGATGTAATAGTGAATCAATCATTCTTTTGTAGAGCTTGATGTCTATTAGTTTCTCTTTTTCATTTTTATCTAATTCAAACATACTCATTTGCATAAAACTAGGCTTAACATTTTGTAGTACATATTTTTTTTTAAAGATCCTTGATATTTTTAGATTATCTAATAAAATTGTCTGTTCTTTAATGCTTTTTGTGTACCCTGAAAGTAATTTGATTCTCCCATTCTCCCATCATGCTCATTTCAAACTTTGAATTTGTCCATATGGAGATTTGTTTACGTAGCTTTTCCTTGGTGGCTCCAAAGATTGTTTCATCCACATAAGTTTGGACTATTCAGATGTTATCACTATTAGATTTAGCAAACATTGTTTTGTTTATTTGATCTGTACTAAATCATTTGTCTAGTAAGAATTTGCTTATTCTTTCATACCAAGCTCTTAAGGCTTGTTTGAGACCATACAGAGCCTTAATGAGTTTGTATACATGTTCTAGATGATGGGATCAATTATCCTTAGGTTACTCAACATAAACTTTTTCTTCTACAAGTATATTAAAGAATAAACTTCTATAAATGTATTAAAAAATAAACAATTAACATCCATATGAAATAATTTGAAGCCTTTGAAGTATCTAAAGTCTAAGAGCATTCTAATGGCTTATGTTCTTATTACTAATTCAAAAGCTTCTACAAGATCAAGTCATTCCTCCTTATTAACCTTTTGTAACCAATTTGGTTATATTCCTAGTTATTATTCTATTTTTGTCCATCTTATTTTTAAATAATCATTTAATAAAGCTATAAAGGTTTTGCATTTTAGCTCGTGTACTAAGACACTTAATATTCTTCTCTATCTGCTTCTTAATCATGGTCTTCTATTTGACAAATGTTGGAAATGCCTCTTCTTTGGACTTCAGAAAATACACCAAAACCTTCTGAGAGTAATCATCAATCAATGTCATTAAATACTAGACACCACTCTTGAGGGAACTCTGTAAGGACCCCATAAGTCGGAATGAATATAATCCAATTTACCTATGGTTTTATGCACTGTTAATTTGAATTACACTCTGATCTGCTTCCCAAATATATAGAGTTCACATAATCCCATGGCTCCTTCTTTATAGAGTTCACAGAATCCCATGGCTTCTTTTTTATACTCGTTCAACAAACTCTGTCTGTTCAAACTTGATAACCCCTTGTCACTCATATGACCCAAAAGCATATGTCATAACTAATTCTGATTATTGTTCACTGATGCTACAACAGTTTTCCCTAAAATTGTATTCCCCTGAAGAACATACAATTCAGATTCTAAATGAGTACCTTGGAGCTTTTACACATTTTGAGGATACCATTCTCTGTATGGTAATTATAACCTTGAGACGCCATATAGAAAGAGAAATCAAATTTCTCTTCATATGAGGAATATGCCAACACTTAGTTATAGTAACACCATCAAACATTCTTAATCTGATAGTACAAATCCCAACTACAGTCAATGGACTCTCATCTCTCGTATGCACAGTATCAGTCATCTATTTGTAAATAGCAAACTAATACCTATGTGGACACATGTGGAATGTAGCACCAGAATCAAGAATCCAAAAATTATTTCTATGATCTGAACTCACATATAAGACTTCCCCAATAATACTGCTATCACAATCATCAGAATTATTCTTGTTGACTATATTAGTAGAACCCTCCTACTTCTTTTCTTTTTTCAACCTAAGACAGTCTCTCTTAAAGTTACTCTCCTCCCAGGCCCTCAAAATAGTTTATCTTTCTAACTCTATATTTAAATTTGGCTTTTGTCTATGTTTTTCCCCTACTTACCAAACTTTCCCTTTTGTACTATACTATAAAAAGTTCTTTTTCAACTCCTTATTTTTTAGTGCATTACTAACACCATCTAGTGAAATACTAACATTCTCATATAGTATAATATTAAAAAAGTCTAATAAGAAAATAGTAGTGAACACAATTCAATAAATGTCTTATCGTCATTATCAATCTTGATATTTATGTTATTCAGGTCAATAATTATGTAATTAAATTCATCAAGATGTCACTTAACGGGTATACTTTCATTCATTCTCAAATTATACAGTCTTTTCTTCAAATAAAGCTAGTTCGTCAAAGATTTTACAGAGTATAACTCTTCTAATTTCTTCCACATAACTGAAGCTGAACTTTCTCCAGCAATTTCTCATAGAACATCATTAGTCACACTCATAAAGATAACATAAAAGACTCTATCCCGCATATCTACCTTATCCAACTCTCTTATATTCTTATAAACTTTTTCTTCAATTACCCCCCACAAACCTTGTAAAACTAGGAATGACTTCATCTTAATTTTACACATACTGAAACTCGTTCCACCATCAAACTTCTCTACCTCATACTTTATGGATGTCATCTTGAATCCTTAAGTTGTGTTCTAGAAATAAATAAACAAAAATATCACTGTTAAAAATAAGAAACCACTCACAAGAAAGCACCATTATGCAAAAAACCATCACGCAACAACTGGAGCACCCCATATGCTGATGCACACACTACCAACGATACTCATATGCGACGCCACTGGCCATCACTTGCCACTGCTAACTCATCAAGAATCACCATAGAACCAAGTATGTACTCAAATCCAACATGAATCTAGTGAAATCGCATCAAAAAATATGCTGCTCCTTCTTCCAGGGCAGGCCCAACATGCCAACACCTATGTGTGGCCTTTGCGAACCGATCTTCTATTATGTCGATCGCAGAGCTAGTCGCACATCGGTCTGCCTTCTTTCACCTAATCATCGCACGACTATCATTTTTTCTCCAGCTGTGCACAACTCCTTCACTCTTTGGAAAGACTAGATCCAATACCGCATATATCTGTCTTCTTCAAGTCATGTGCATGGGCTGTCTTCTTCTGCCTGGTTGCTTAGGGAGTAGTTGTTCATTAGATATCTACAAACAGTTCTGTCAACAGTCGTCGTTATTGTTGATTTGACTTATTACCACCACTTTTTAATTTCAAAATAGATGTCAGCCGGAGGTGACAAAAAGAATCACATATCTATTTTTTATGGCTGTCTCTCTCTAAACTAAACTCTGATACTACTTAATGGGGGAAATTAGTCCTAAATTGTACATAATCACAATAAAGTAAAAATAGATAGAAAAGAATACATAAAATTTAACGTTGTTTGACAGTGTGCCTATCTCCACTAGTAAGACCAACAAAAAAGTATTTCATCATGATTAAAAGAGAATACATCATTAATAGGTTAGCAAACCTATATATAGAGAGACTATAAGAGTTTTACTCCAACAAAACTCTCAATGATATACATCAAATATTCCCCTAAATAAATACAAAATATCTCTAAGATATACATAAAAGATCCAGTAAGATAAACATAAATCCCTCATAATATAAATAAAATATCTCTAAAAACATAAATCCCTCATAATATAAATAAAATATCTCTAAAATTTGAGTCACATCAATATTTGGTTCTATTTGTGAAATAAAGACCAAGACACTAATATTCATTTCTTAATGATACCCTGGTGTTTATTACATATTAAGCATCCCCAGTGGTTTGTTCTTTAGGATAACCCTAAGTATATCTCTAATTTTCTAAAAGATCTCTATGGATTGGTATAGGTTATTCTTCAATCTTACTTACTTACGAATGAGCTCTCATCTCATCTATTTTGTTTGAGGAGTTTTTATTTATTGCATTCATTTTAGGAAATTAACATTCCTCTTCGTTTAAAT
>NW_019014251.1:0-18853 GCF_000150535.2 Carica papaya | reverse complement strand
CTCTTTCGTTTTGGGTCCACATTTCATTATGGCATGTTTTATCTCATACGTTTGTTTCCAAATTCTCCCGTTATTATTGTGCTTAGATTCATTCATTTTCCTGATTCTGCTCGATTCTCCAGGATTCCTCTGGTATATTCTGGGATAATGACAGCTTAGCTGCTCTACTGGCGTTGGAGCTAAAAGCGGATCTTCTCATTTTGTTGAGTGACGTGGATGGGCTTTACAGTGGGCCCCCAAGTGATCCAGGATCTAAGCTTATCCACACATATATCAAGGAAAAACATCAGGGTGAAATTACCTTTGGAGACAAGTCTAGGGTGGGAAGGGGAGGTATGACTGCAAAAGTAAAGGCTGCTGTTAATGCAGCTTCCGCTGGAGTTCCTGTTATCATCACCAGGTATGGTTTATGTAATACTCTTATCCTTGGTTTGTCAGGAGTATTAATCCTTGGTCTTGAAGATAAATGCATGTGCACCATATCTTTCTCTCGTTAAAGATAAATATTTTCCTTCCATTAATTGTTATAGGACAAATAAGGTTAATTTGTTCATTTAGGGATTTAGGGATAAAAAAAGCTGTACAACACGCTTAAGATTTCTCAGACGTTACATTTAAGAAATCTCTAAGTAACTTTTCCTAAGTAGAATTATAATAGGAAATATCAATTTAATAGGATTACCCTCCTTTTGAAGGAAAAAAAGTGTGAAATAAATAGAAAAGAAAAAGCATTGAACACTTACCCCATGAGACTATACTTCAATGTACAAGATGATACGCCACGGAATAACGTTTTCATTTTCACTAATAGAAATCAGAGTGTTAGGGAAGGAAGAAGATCCTACGCCGAAAATCCTTTATACTATTAATTCTAAGAAGAATAATAAATCTTAAATTGCTAAAACTATAATAATACTTCTAAATAATATAATAGTAGATTTCTAAACAGTATAGTTGTTTTACACTTAATATAATTTCAATTTCTAATTTTCTTAGGAAATCTATTGTTAATCCATTCTGCATCATTAATAGATGAAAATTCGCTGGAAATAAGAAGATTCTATTTTGACGTTCAAGCAACTAAAATGTTATTCAGTTTACACCCTCTCTCACTCTCAACATAACATTAAGAATATGTGAGAGGATTCTTTGAAAACAGAATATACCAAGAGATAGATGAGATGTAGCCATAAGTTTCTCGTCATCTTTAAAACTCGATAGCTTGTTCTACTTCTGACATTTTCCCGTTTGCAGAAGTGAACTGAATACTTGTGGGATGTTTTCTTTCTTTGTTTTGCATTTTGGTTAACAGTTGATAGAATAGCTATATAGACATAATGTTCACGCAGGGTAAGGTTATGTGACTGCTCAGCCAGCAGATGCAGTTGTATTCTACAATAATTTTCTTTTTGTCTTGTTGCTTTTGAAGTGGATATGCTGCTGGAAACATACTTAAAGTTCTTGAAGGACACTGCATTGGTACTCTCTTCCATAAAGATGCTTGTACGTGGGTCTCAGTTGAGGAACTTGGTGGGCAGGACATGGCAGTTGCAGCTAGGGAAAGTTCCAGACGGCTTCAGGTAACTTCATTGTTGCTTCATCCTTCCAAGTGTTTAACATGTTTTTGGGCTAATAGAATATTTGTGCTGATTCTGCGCTGAGGTTTTTCACTTCTATAATTTAGTGTCTGAAAGCATATACTTGGCTTAAAGAATGGTGATAATTTTTTCTGCAGGCCTTGTCTTCAGAGGATAGAAAAAGGATATTACTCGACATAGCTAATGCACTGGAAGCAAATGAGAACTTGATCAGGGCTGAGAATGAAGCAGATGTTGCTGCTGCACAAGAAGCGGGATATGAGAAGTCCTTGGTATCTCGGCTGGCCTTAAAGCCTGGAAAGGAAAGAGCATGCGGTGTTTTCTAATTTTATTGGGATGATTTTTTTCCCATGGAACTATTTGCTATCATTGATGTCTGTTCAGCTATATTTACAGCAAAAGAATCTCTGGCTGTACTTCTGCTTATATGAAATTTTATTGTGATTAACAGATTTCAAGCCTTGCAAAATCAATTCGTGTGCTTGCAAACATGGAAGATCCTATTGGTCATGTTTTGAAGAGAACCCATGTAAGTAGAGTTGCCTAATGAGTTCAAGTTACAGGTACCCTGCTGCTCTATTGTTATTGCATTGACTAAAAAGCATAGGATATTAATACAACTCGTACATTTACTGGGAAAATATATTAAAATGGCTATTTCCTATTATCTGGGAAATGCCCCGGAATCTGCTTTGTGGAATAATTTCTAATGACTCTGATCATTAATCTAATCCAAATTGCAGATGGGCTCATCCTTGAGAAAACTTCATCTCCCTTGGGCGTTCTTTTGATTGTCTTTGAGTCTCGGCCTGATGCTTTAGTACAGGTTATTAGGATTATTTAAAGAATCCATGTGCTTTTAACTCAGCTGATCTGTTTCTTCTATTAATGAAGGCAGGGAATGATGGATTCATATTTTGTTCATATATGTTTCTCTTGCCTCACCACAAGTTTATTCCTTTATTTATGATTTTAAACAGATAGCTTCATTGGCTATTCGAAGTGGCAATGGACTGCTTTTGAAAGGGGGAAAAGAAGCCAAGCGATCGAATGCAATTTTGCACAAGGTTTTCGTCTATTACGGCATTTGTTGAATTTTGATGTTCTTTTTCTTTCCCCTTTCCTTTTCTTTTTCCAAGTTCTGTCTTATTATCAAATAAAAACTTCTAATGTCCTGTCATCCATGATAAATTTCTAGGTGATAATTGAAGCTATTCCAGATAGTGTTGGGGGAAAGCTTATTGGACTTGTGACCTCAAGAGACGAGATACCTGATCTACTGAAGGTGGAAAATACGAGAGCTGATGGTTTCTGGACATGTGACTTTATGAGTGGTTATTTAACCCTTAATACTTATATGGAACTTTGTATGTGAATGTGCAACAGCTTGATGATGTAATTGATCTTGTGATCCCGAGAGGGAGCAACAAGCTTGTTTCTCAGATAAAAAATTCAACTAAAATTCCTGTTCTGGGTCATGCTGGTGAGAGGATTATATTTATATTTTTAATGTTTTCCCTCTATGTTTGCTCTGAACGTTGTTTATTTAATATTCTGAGAAGGGATTTAATGCTGGCTAGGTACTATAACTTTATTTTTTGCTTCCCAGATGGAATTTGCCATGTATATGTTGATAAGTCTGCTAACTCAAATATGGCAAGGCGCATTGTTCTGGATGCAAAAATTGATTACCCAGCAGCATGCAATGCAGTGGTAAAGATTTCTTTTGTTGTTTTTTGCTGATTATCTTACATGAAATTTATCAATTATTAGTAATCAGAATAGTTTGTCTTTTCATTCATGGTTCGGACTAGTCTCATTGTTTTATTTGTGTTTCTAATTTTGCTCTCTCAGGAAACACTCCTTGTACACCAGGAGTGGGAGCAGAATGGTGCTCTCCATGATCTTATTGTTGACCTTCGAACTGAAGGTAGGGCTTCGAATGCAAACAATGTCACCTGTTTTTGCATAAAGAATTTAACTCTAGGATATCTTTCTACTTTTTGCTGAAAACTCTTTAGCTGTACTATGTGGATGACAGCAAAGTTCCATATATTGTCTGTAGGTGTTGTTTTATATGGTGGACCAAGGGCTAGTTCCATGCTGAATATTCCTGAAGCACCTTCATTTCATCATGAGTACAGTTCATTGGCTTGTACAATTGAAATTGTGAATGATGTCTATGAAGCCATTGATCACATTCACCAACATGGAAGGTATATAAATTTTATGATATATATAAATTTGTTATCCCCAACTCCCGAACTAACCTAAAACACATTGAAGGTGGATCATTTTTCTACTCTCTTTTTTGGCAGTGCACATACTGATTGCATCATCACAGAAGATAATGAAGTTGCAGAATTGTTTTTGCGTCAAGTTGACAGGTAGAAACCTTAGAATTGTCTATTTTAGAAAGAATATCTTTGTCGTTAACCTAGCATCTATTACGTCTGCCTGGACTTGTATGTAATAGATTGTTGATGTGCAAGATGCGCTATATCACGAACTTGGTTTTTATGTGAATAATTTCTTTGAACTCCAATTTCGATAGTTTTTTGTCTCGTAATTAGAGCTTCTTTTGCATTGGCAGTGCTGCTGTTTTCCACAATGCAAGCACAAGATTTTGTGATGGTGCTCGATTTGGACTGGGTGCAGAGGTATTATATCAAATAGGATCTCTTTTTAAGAATATTACATATGATCAAGGTCCTTTTGTTATTGTTTTCTAAATCTTTCAATGCCCATATAGGTTGGGATAAGTACGAGCAGGATTCATGCTCGAGGTCCAGTTGGAGTTGAAGGATTGTTAACAACAAGATGGTGAGAGGCTTTATAATGTTTGTTTCCAACAAAACGTAGCTTGCCGTCATTTTCCTTGCTACACATACTTGTACACATGTTTTGCACAACCAGTTTGAATACACATATTTCATAAATCTCCCCTGCAATTAAGATAAGAATTTTATTTTCATGGAATTATATGGGTATTGAAGCCATTTAGCATCCCGACACATGTTTCAAGTGGCTTTCAAAGCGGCTTTCCTCCCATTTGACCCATGTTCTTTACATGTGTGTATTTTGGACACGATAGTGATCTGCCTAGGAAAAACGAGTAAAGATTTATCGAGTATGATTTTGGTAGACCTCAAAGTTGATGAAGTGAATATATCCGCACATATAAAGGATAAATAGCTTGAGTGAGGTAGATTTTCCTTGGTGTCGGCACTCAGCTAGTTGATCAGTATTTTTGAATTGCAAAATACTGAGTGCTTGCTATCTATAGCTCACAGTCCATGTGTTGTTATTTCAGATGGACTTCTTATATAGTTGTGCCAACATGACCAATTACAAATTTTCATAAATTTTGCATGACTGTAGCCAATGAATGCCTATGCAAATAACATTTGTTTCTTTTTACCTTAACCATTGATGTTCCCCTCTAAACATGCAGGATCCTGAGAGGAAGTGGGCAAGTGGTGGATGGTGATAATGGTGTGATCTATGACCACAAAGATTTGGCCATCGAATCTTAAGTCTGTTCCCAGTAGTTAAATAAACCTGAGAGAGAGAAGGAAAGACATGTTAGAGGCTTTTAGTTATTTGATATCTTCATGTACTGTTTTAAGTCAGAAGTTTTGAATTCTTGCCCACAGGAATATTTTATATTTTTCTCTTTAGGTTTGGGGTTGTACACCCTAGAAGGATTGAAACCCAAGCACCGTAACCTCTGGTACTTTATGACCTCTGAGCTACTTGGCGTGGGTCCATCCACTCTTAGAAACAGATGCTCTGATGTCCTAGGAGATTATGGCAATCCATTTATTTATGGAGATTGTTGCTTGCAATTTGGGTATTTTTTTTAGTGTTCCTTTTACAAGAACTAACACCTTTTTTACAATTTTGAATCTTGGAATCAATAAGATGAAATTAAGGGTATGACACTAAATTTTTTGTTTAAGAATAAACTTTTTTCTTCGGGAAATATGAAGCTGTGTTAGTTTGGTATACATTTATCGAAGAAATTTATGAACACTTGCTAAACTTGCACTCTCGGTATTGTACAAAATTAAAAGAAAGAAACTCAGTAAGCTTGACATTTGCTAAACATGTCAGAAAAATATAAAACATTACTGGAGAAAGTATTATTTTTGTTATTATTAGTGATTCAGGTTGTAGTTTGAAAAGCATATAACATGATTATTCAGAGTCAGGTTCAAATCACGGTGATGGTGAGAACCACATAACCAGTACTGTTTTTTGACTGAATTTATGCAATCCTTTAAAATTTAAAACCACAGTTGATATTAACCTCGGTTGAACTTTAAGAATTCTGATTTGATTGATTAAAAATTTTGGTAAATTGCTTAATATTATCTAAACAAAAGAATACTACACAACTGGGTAATTAGAAGATCCCTTAATGTGAAGCAACCTAAAGATCTAATATTCTTCTCCAGATAAAATCTAGCATTAAATAGTCTAGAGCTTCAAAAACCAAACAAAAACTTCCGAATAAATAAGAATTTTGATACTTGACCAACTCAGCAACTAGTACATGTCGGTGTAAGAAGGAAAAAAGATGAAGCGAACATGCTCAATGTAATCTTTCAATGAAACTCATGCTTCAACAAACTTCTTTAGGTTCTTTAACCAAAGCAGGTATTCCCGGCTATCTTTGTTGATCATGTACTCATGTAGGAAATTTGTTGTGCTTGGCTTTATTCCTCTAAGCTCCAAATATTTATGGAACGCCTTCTGCAAATTCTCATCCAAATCACTGCAAACAAAGAAAATACTTTACCTAAGATACAAGGGAGGAAACTTGTATTGTGCTACCAATTCATTAGCATGGGAAGTTAAGACTCACTTGAAATCAGGACCCTCGTATGCAATTTGCTCCTCGGGAGAATTCTCTGGATGTCTAACTGCCAACCCGTCAATTGAAATCTTGTCAGGAAATGCAGTGCAGCTAAACTCCAGACTTGGTCCACTCCTTTTAGTGACTGTAACAACTAGCGGGATGCTGGATTGAGTTGCGTTCTCATTCTCATCATCAGTCATATCCTCTTCGTTTTCTCCAGTAACAAGATCAGGCATGTGTACTTCAACTTTCACATGCTCCCCCTGATACTCCCTGATCAATGTAATAGTTTGATGTCCCGGGTTGTCTTCAATTTCAAAAGGGAAGTCACTTGGAGACTTTTCGTCCTATTATACACTTAATAAAAAGATCAGAAATAACATCATCTACTTGGTAATGCAACCATATGCATTACAATCTCATCATGTCATTATTAAAATGATAACTACCTATGAACAAATCAGACTAGCAGTGTGCAAAGGTTTACATATCAAAGTACAACAGACAATATTTAATTGAAATAAAATCACACTGTTGTAAGAAAGAGAGACACATGTCGAATTTATTCCCTAACCTAATGGTTCTCCATTAATCCTTAGTGAGTGAGTTTGATAATTTTTCCCATTTCTAACATGAGAATCTCTTGACCGTAAAAAATAAATGAGAATCCCTTGAATGCATTCTCATGATGTACATGGATTTTTGGCTGCAAAGGAAATCCATAGTTTCTTTTTGAATGCTGTTGAACTATAAATATTTAGATTCTATTTAAACTAAATCAAAAAAATTCTGTATTATAGAATTCACAGCCAAGAAGCATTCGTAGAGCAGAAGAACAACATAAAGCATTTAGGGAATAAAGGGAACTAAAATTACAAGAGCTATAGTCACTAGTCCAAAAAATTTCTAAGAAGAAATTTAACTTGTTGGCACAGGCTGCTCAAGTACTTCTGAGGACGTGTACCCAACTTTATTAGGACATGTGCCTAACACCAACTTTTAGCTATGTTTTGGGCAAAACAAAATGGAGAATTTATATGGAATTCATATGAAAACTCACATTTTAGTTCAACAAACATGGGTAAAAAGTTTATTACATAGATGCTAAAAATGAACTCAATTTGAATTCTAAGTGGAATGAAGCAATGAATTATAAATCCAATCAAAATGAATAGAATTTGGAACTTATGATTAATTCCAATTTCACTTGAATTTCCCAATGAGCTAAATGCTTATAGTTTTAAATGTGATTTTCACACCATCCAAGTTGAAATAGTAATGATTCCCAAATACATTCCAACAAAATCCTTGGGTTGTTTCAAACACAGCGATAAAGAATAAGAGTCTTTAAGTTAAAGGACCATTAATCCTCCGCTATTCAGAAACAAAAATTAGATATCAGAAATTAATTAGTTAAATAACTAATGCTTCATTTCTTCTCCATCTTCCCATATTTTACCAGCTAACAGACAGCAGAAAACTGGAAATAATGGCTTCACTTCAACCTCTCAAAGCAGTACTAACCCTTTGGGGGTGCTCTCCAAATTCATAAAAACAAAGACAAGACCTACTCTACAACATCGTCCTCTCATTTTGAACTACAGTTCAATTAGCAAGCGAGCTTTGAAAAATAACAACGTTTGAATTGAATCATACCTTCATCTCCCTTTCATTTAGTAAAATATGAAAAATAATTTTCTAACACCGAAAATCAGAATGATTGTAAACTTCAAAACTTGGAACTTTCCAGCATCCCGCCAATGCAACCAATAAAGGACGCACCTTCTGGCTCCAAGAGCACCTATTTCTTTCCTATTGCTCGAGGAAACAAGAAATGAAAAATAAATAAAACCAACCTGCCAAACCGACCTAATTTCTTGCATCTACCCCCGTTTCCCGATCATCCAAGCAATAATCACATTAAACCGGAAAAAGAAAGGAAATAAAACAATCACATTACCTGATTGTGATCATCGCTCTCCTCGGCACACTTGATTTCCGAGTCAATAACTCGGACGAGCAGCTCATCGGAACTCGTCCGCTTAACGGCCGTAGTGTAGTTAAAGCCAGGAGCAAAAAGACCTCGAGAGGACTTGTGAGAGAGTGGAGAGTGACTGAGGGCCGTGAAGAGAGTAGAATATGAATTTCGCTGGACTCTGGAGAATCGACTCACTAGTGGCGCTAACGAGGCGGCCGATTTGCGGAGAAGAGAAACGCAAGCCATCTTTTAACGTTTGAAGGTGCAGGTGAATTTCTTACTTCGGAACTTGGAAGGGTTTTTCGCAGAAAAAGAAACAGGGTTTAGCGAGGGTTTCTCAGCTTACGTATAAAATCTTTAATTATTATTTGGTCCCTCATTTTATTCTTATTTTTAAATTAGTCAGTGATTTCTCAATTTTTCAAATTAAGTTCCTAAGTTTTCATTCTTATCCCAATTAAACCCTTCTGTTAGATTGTACTATTAAATTTAAAACTTAATATCTTTGATTAGGTAAATCTATATATTATTTGAATTATTAGACGATTTTTTTTAATAATATTTACCTTTCTTTTATGTATTCTATAATTCTATAATTCATTTTTGTACTCTATAATAATCGGTAAATAATAATATATTTAATTTAAAAATTATAACAGAATTTTAAAAAGAGAGAGAGACAAAAAAGAGGAAAAATAACTAACCAAAAATATATAATTAGTTTTCTTTCTTTTTAACAATAAGCAAAATACTTATGTTTAAATGGTCAAATAATTTTTTATTTTATTTTTTACACATCAAATCTCATATATATATATATATATATGTGTGTGTGCGTGTGTGTGTGTGTGTGTATAATATGTGCATATGCTGCATGAACTTATAAATTCATTAAAAAAACACTTAAATTTTAACACATGCATATTTTGTTTTGGTATTTTAACTCTATTTTTCATGTAGTAGCACTATATTTTTAATCAAATTGCACTATAACATTATTTATGGGAATCTCAATCTACTATATAAAGAATGATGTTATCATATTACTAAAATAATTGTAGATATAAGACTTTATTATATCCATTATTCTTGCTTTTAATATAATTTTTTTAAATTAATTCATGAGGATATATTTCACGTTCGGTATTTTAAAAATAATTATTACTTTGTAACATACATATAAAAATTATTTAAAAGATTTACTTTAGTAGGCTGAGTCACAGACTATCCTTTTTGCTGCGACGATGGACATACATATTAATGTATCTGTGTGTATGTATGGGTGCGCGCGCATTTGCATATAAATACAATAAGTGTATATGTAAATATACACATAATATTTAAACTAAAAAAAAAAAAAGATAAATATATATATATATATATATATATGAAGGTATACTCTTTTTAACTTTTATGGGTCAACTGTAGTTGCTTGACTTAAAAAGATCTTCTTTGATCACTGTAAATTAAAGCTTACATTGTCAACTCTCAATCACTGTTTAATCACAAATTCTGCCTCCTAATCCCAATTAATCTGATAAAACAATCTGTAGGAGACTACAGTTTTCATTTTTTTCAATTAATTAATTTGGGTATTTTCATTTTTGTTAATAGATTTAAAATTTTAGTATAAATCAATTTTTTTTTTTGGCGATTATTGTATTGTAGTGCTCTACCGTTTGAATCTGCAGGTAAACATGTTTCTGAAAGGTTTCTGCTGCACCTGTTTTTTTTTAAACCATTAAAAAAAAAAAAAAAGCAATTAGAAAAGGTCCAAAAAAAAAAGGCAAACAAGACTCATCACTCATGTCATTCATCACGTGGCAGACAGGATTGACAGACTGAGACATTAGCTCTTATTGCTTACATACAGCCTGCCTTATTGGTGCCTGCAGGTACTCTTTCTTTTCTTCGTTCATGTAGAGTCAACCAACATATCACATGGTAATTTGCAGCAATACTAGCAGAAGCCGAGTATTAATTACTGGAAGAGGAACCCTGTTATAATAATATTCAATGAGGATACCAAATTTTGATACCGTAGTTATTAATTAACAAAATGTATAGATATTGATCAATCACATCATTAACGTGATCAAAACTTTTATAATAAACTTTCGTGTAAACCAATGAAGTAGGAGAAAATATTGAAAGAAGAAAGGAGAAGCTGCCGACACTAGAAGATGGGGCCTAGGAGGGACAAATTAAAAATTGCCAACATGGGATCCTACCGACACTCCCATAATAACAAAGGAATATACATTTAAAACAATTCATCAATGGAAAAGATCACATGACAGAAAAACAAACTGATAATTTATTTTCTATATACACACTAATGTTACATATCTCAGACTCATTCGTATCCCTTCTCGTGCATCTAAACAAATAGAAACCGACTCTTCAACTCTCAACTTCGAAGACTCAACACCAACTGGAATTGCAGAAAGGAGCAATGGAGGAAAAAAAAGGAACAAGCCCATTTTTCAAACAACAGTCACTTGCTAGTTCCTAAACAGTGTCTACTTCTCTGAGAACTAATAAACAATGAATGATAATAATACCTCACATGACAATCTCTGGCTTCAAAATGCTAGACTTGATCTCTTTGTGGGGTAGGACTACGCCTCCGTTGCTGTAAATTTCATCGCATACATGAACATCTTCGCCGAGAATGGTCATGTTCTCTACACGGGCCCATTGCCCAACAGTGCAGTGCCATCCGATGATACTGCTAGATATGCATGCGTGCTTCTTGATGCGCACTCCACGCATCACTGTGCAGCGAGAGAGTCTTACCCCTGACTCAACAACACAACCAGGGCCAATGGCAACATCTGGTCCAATTAAACAGCCTTCTCCGATCTTGGCAGTCTCATCCACCAAGACATTTCCCACAATGTGGGTTCCAGTTGCCAGCTTGGACGAAGATTTTTTTCTCAGGGAGTCAAGGTAGAGTCTCAGGCCTTTAATGTAGTCTCTTGGCTGTCCAATGTCCATCCAAAACCCTGGCAGGACCATGGCATAAAGCTTTTGTGCTGCTGCAATCTGAGGAAAGACCTCTTTCTCAATGGAGGTGGGCCTCAGCTCAATTCTATCAAGAACTGACGGATTCAACAGATAGATTCCAGCATTGATTTTGTTTCCAACAAATATCTTTGGTTTTTCTACAAATCTCTCGACTTTTCCTGTGGACTCTTCCATAACCACCACCCCGTACTTTGATGGCTCATCTACCTAAGGATAAGGCCACATGACTCTAATCATTTTGATTTCCACTTTGTTTCATAACTCCTCTGAAGAAGATAAATGAAAGGAAAAAGAAAACAGAGATAAAAAAATTTTAAGTTCAAATGTTACCTTTGTAACCATTATTGAGGCCTCTCCCCCATGTCCTTTATGGAATTCAATCATTTCTTTGAGTGGATACTCACTGATAACATCACTGTTGAGGACGAAAAATGGATCTCCAGAACCATCAACCAGCTTATCCCTGGCAAGAGCCAGAGGACCAGCAGTGCCAAGTGGCTCAGTCTCTTGTGAGCATGTGATTTTGATTCCAAGTTTTGTCTCAAATTCCTTTAAAAAGTTTAGCATCACCTGCATAAACAAGAAATACGCCCATCAGCATCCACATTTCAGCTACACATTATCAGTCACCAAGTGCTTCAAATCACTGCACAATTATTTACCTCTGGTTGGTAATTAATAGCCAAAACCACTTCATCTACTCCAATTGCCTTAAGAGCTTCTATCTGCAGAGAACATGGCAACACACAGTAGGATGTATGAGTAAAAAACAGAGAACGAACTAGACAAATATCTTAGTTTTCCTTTCCTGTTTCCATCTTGAAGAAGAAATCAGGCTTTATTCTGTTCCTTATAGAAACTGCAAAATGTACTAACCAAAGCCCCGACCATCCCACCAACAAAATAAATAAATAAACTCAATTATCAAAAAGTTAGAAGTTCCAAAAATTGGCACTTTAGTTAATTTAATTCTCTAGATTGTTTTAGTACCAATGAACTCATGATTGTACAAGCATAAGCTGCTTCTCAATACATGACATTAAACATGGAAATCAAAGAAATAGATTTTATTCATCTTGAAAATCATGATGGAGATTTGTACTAGAAGATAAAGAAACAAGAAGAAGCCACTTAACATCGGACTTCTAAAACAAAGATCCATGTACCTGATGAAGAATCATGGGTTTGTTAGCAAAATCAACAAGTGGCTTCGGGACACTGAGTGTCAGTGGCCTCAAGCGTGTTCCAAACCCTCCAACAAGGATGAGTGCCTTCATGTTCCTCCTGTTCCTGCAGAGACTGCAAAGCAAAATTTTTAGCAGCAAGCTAACACAGACTAACTGCGAAAAGTCCAAAACATAGTTAGCAAATGAATCACTCCATCTTCTCCCACCCAAGAAAAGGAAACAAAAAAGAAATGGAAAGCCGCATTTCTGCAGGATTCAATGACAAATAACGAGGTCTAGAACAATTATAAGGGACCTTCTGCCTGTGTTCACTGTCAGTAACCTGTCAAAGCTGAGTGAAAGTTACGCTTGCCACGAATTAAACAAGGGAGAGGAAATCCTAATCTTTTAAGCAGAAATGAGAAAAACAACTAAACCTCAAACGCATGTCACAAAATCAATTATAACTCTAAAAGCATGAGCAAAAATTTATCCAAATGGCCTAGCTAGCACTAGGATATGACTCCAGTTGTCACAGGCAAGGCAGATTCAATGAGAACAACAAATCCTTTTCATGTCATGATCAGTTACTGCATATAGGACATTGAGCCTAAAACGGAATATAGTTCCAGGGTAAGAATAGCTTTCAACTAAATGACAGAGAGTTTAAACCGCTTTATTCTTCTTTTCGTAGAAGGATTTCCCGATTCTATTCTTTATAAGTTGCATGTATTTCTATGAAGGCTCAACTTGAGAAAACTACAGAGTAGCAAGACCCAGATCAGACGTATAAATGTATACATTCTATAGAAAGCATAATTGAACACCCCCTCTCCCCTCCAACAGCTGAATCCAAAGAAATAATCATCCATGAGTGAATTAAACCAAAATCATGCTTCCAAATGCATAAAGTGAAAGCACTGCACTAAGAAAACCTAAATCTAGAAAATTTCACCTGAAGATGACAAAGAAATTTATTCTTTCAACTAAGCAGAGCAGAGCCTGATCCCCACTTACAGGATAATAGTCAAACCATTTTCCGTATTTTTTATAATATACATCAAATAAATCAATCCATAAAGCTAAAAAAAGTTTAAAACAACATTTGTTTCTTCTACATGGCGATTTTAATTATTCATCACTGGGAGTTGCAGAGATGCCCTGTTAGGGGAGCAAGTGAAGAAATCTCATGAAAACTACATGAAATCAACACAACATTAGTACTTCTTACCAGATCTAATAAAGCAGACGACGCCTACCACAATAAATCACTCCAGAAACGAGATTAAACTAAAAAGTTCTTAAAATCCCATTTGGACAAAACCAATTAAAGAAACGCGTAAACAACCCAGAATTAAACAATACCAAACAACACGTACATTGCCAAACCATCCCAAGGATCCACAACGCGTGACTCCAAAAAGAGCAAAAAAAAGCACATTAAACGAAGCCGTAAACGGCAAGCTACCTTTAATCCAAATCATAAGCAACAGCTATTCAAGCCCGAAATCCAGCATGCAGCACACGTAACCATTCAAAGCTCATCAAACCGAAAAAAAGCAACTCGAAGTAATAATACCTATCAGTAATTACCTTCAAAATTAAGACCCTCGGCGGATCCAAAGCCCAGAATTGAGTTACACGCCGAACTCGGGCCCGCGACTCACTAGACGAACGAAACTAAATTGAGCCAACGCGGCGAGTCGCGCTCCCGCTTTTTTTGGCGGACGGACACCGAACGATACGTCAGAGTCTGAGCTGTAAGAAGGGCGTTGGTTAAGGAGAGCAAAATCAGAAATTGGCTAATATTTATACACGTAAAAGATGAACTAAAAATAAATTAAATAGTTTTAATAAAATACAATTACAATCAATAAATTTAATAAATAAAATTAAAATAAATAACAAATGTGATTTTTAATATTAATACGTGAAAAAAATAGTCGGATTTGAAATGAAATATTTTTTGTTTAGTTTTGAGTTAAGGATATGGTTTGGCGTCCACAAAATTTGGCAGCTTATCACGTTGATGATGGTCTGATATGCATCATCACTTTAATGTTTTCCTTCTTTAGTTTTTTTTTTTTTTTAAATTTAATATTTTTAAAGGGATATAAATTAAAATTAACATTATCACTTAACATAAAAATTACTTTAATAATTAACTATAATTTTTTTTCATTTTTTCTTGGTTTTTTTTTTTGGAAAAATAATTGTGTAGGTAGTTGAATAATTAGTATTTGAATAATCAACATTTGAGTGATTATAATATTGGATAATTGTTAACTCATGGGATTATAATGGAGTAATTATCTTGGATAATAAAGTAATAGCGGATATACTTTATGCTAAAATAGTAGATTAATGTTAACATAATGGGGGTTTTTTTTTTTGTACGTTCTTTATGGTAAAAATAAATTAATAAATGATTGCTAATATGGGAATTTGCTAATAATATAGTTTTTATATAATTTCACTTTAAGATGGGGATTTTTGTTTTATTTTTGAAATAAAAAATATATATGTGGGATTAAACATATTTCTCACTTGATCAACTATAAATTCCAGCACTCAATTAATAGATTATGCGGTCAAAAATCTCTTTAAATTTGCACTAAGTTTTAAATTTCAGACATAATATACAAGCCAATATTACTTATTTAAATTATAAAATTGGTATCGGATGTGAAGTATATATAATTATTAATTGATAATTTGGTTTCTCGATAATTGGTAAATTAGTAACTTAAACGACCAAATCCAAAATTAATGAATATGTTTTCTAGATAATACCAAATTGGGAAATAAATTAACTAATTAATCCCAAGTCGAAAGGGACAACAAAACTTAATGTTTTAGATAGTGTAGTTATAAGAAACTGCCAAAGAAAGGTCATGGGTCGATGGTTTAATTAATTGGAGAGTGTCAACGCAACTAACATGGTAATTTGTTCTTTAAATTATTTTTAATTAATATAAAAACTAATTAATTAATCAAAATAAAGTCTTGATTAAAGTCAAAAAATTAATTCCAATTTGACACCATATCTAACCAACAATAATGTCTTGCTCGTGTATTAACCTACCATACATACATATATATTTTTTTATCGGTTAGATCATATCAACCATAATAAAATTAATATTCATTCATACATGACCCATGTTATTGTCGTATAGCGTGCAATTTAATATGCATATGCGCCGCTAATTAATCAAATTAGCATATGATTTTTGATACGTGATAATTCAATCAACGTACATATTTTATAATTATTGAATAAAAAAATATATTTACATTCATTATGTGCTGTCGAGATATTTAAAGCATTTACTATTTACTATTTTTTAAAAATTACTTTGTTTAAAAAATATTTGTATTATTTTGTGTATTTAAAAATAAATAAATACATTAAATGGGATTGAATATGATAAAATATATATTAGACTATCAAATAGAAATCACCACATAAATTCAAATATCCATGGGTTACTACTATTATTATCATCTTTATGTGTTTATTTATTTATTTATTAAAAGTAAAAATTCATATATATAATTATGAAATCAGATTTTCAATTATTTAAACCCGATTAAGTTTTATGATAATAATTTATGTTAGCTTATTAAGTCCATCTAAAAAATATATATATATATATATTAATTAGACCCATCATCTACTCACACGTATATACGTGTGTATTTATATTGGATGTCAATTTTTTAAATAATGAATTGAAAATTAAAAAGAAATTTTTGTGTGTTGTGAGACATCTAAATTCAATATAAATTGAAAAAAAAAATACAAATTTAGAAAAAAACCCCCTGTGGAGACACCAAAATCACTACTAACTAAATAAAATTTCCAATTGAGTGTGTCAAAACCCCAACCAAAATAATTAACTAACCCTTTATTTATTAGATTGATGTATGAATGTTGAGTACACAATGTCCATAAATCTCAATAAAACAATCTAATGGCTGAGAAAATGAGAAAATAAGAAACCAAGATTTCTCCTAAATTGGAATATGCCTAATAAACACAAGACTACCCTCTCTCAACTTGTTCGTACCTTGACAACACTTCTATAAGTATATTGGGACCGACCAATAAGAAAAATAATTTGACTAACAAAAATTACAATTGAAACACCCATTTCATATTACGCCAATCTTTTGATTTAGTGATGAATTGCTATATCAATTAGTTAATAATTTAAAGTAATCTAATGTATAATATATTCCAAAGTAATTTCTTATCTATTATACTAACAATTAGGGTGTGACAAACTAATAATTAATTAATGTGTTAAACAGCTTGGAATAGGGAGATACGAATGAAGAAACCAAAGCCTGTTCGTTTATTCGCCATGCAAAAATAAACTAGAAAATGCTTGGGAAATTGGTGAGCACAGCTCAGGCCACCTCAGCAATTTTTGTTGGTTTTATATATATACATATATAAAAGAAGAGCAGTATATATATATATATATAGAGAGAGAGAGAGAGAGAGAGAGAGAGAGAGAGAAATTGCTGCATGCCTAACAATGGACTAATTATGCATTCACAGTTCTGAAAAAATGTAACATCAAGAAATTTTGTTAGGCTTAATTTTGCATCATTACCTACTTCCAATTATAAAAATGAAACGGGGATGTGCTACCTTTTTTTAGTGGCTTGAAAGTTTGTACTTACAAAAGTGATTAGATTCATATGTTAATTGCAATAAATCAGGTTCAAAACACCATGATTTTGAAGTTTGCTTAATATCAAAGGCCTTAAAAAAAATGAATATATAAATTATTTCTAAAAATACATAAATATATATATATATATATCAACACAAATAGATTAAATGATTTTCATACGGGCTTTATCAATAACAGGAAATTAAATAGATTTTTAAAGAGAATTTTAAAAAACTTTTTAATTTTTTTTTTGAAACCATACATGGTATTTTCTTGACTTATTTTTTAGTAAAATAAATTTATAAATCGATCAAAAATGTATAATGTTAAGTGTACTATTCTATGATTTTATCAAAATACTTTTAATTAAAATTTATAAAATCTAAGTTATGTATTATTTTATCAACATAAGAATTATCCTGTCAAATGCTCTAGAGTGTAACAGCCTGAACCCCAATATCGGTGGGTATGGATGTTTGCTCAATATTTTAAATTAGTAGAACCGATAAATATTAAATATGCAGTGAAACTATACTTTAATATGCATATTTTATGATTGAATAACTATTTGTTTACAAATACTTGAGACACCTAAAATATAAATTAATAAAGTTTTTTTCATCATCTTCTATTAATCTTAAACTTGTTTCTTATCTCCTCTTACCTAGATGAGAAGTGAATTGGAGTGAGCTTTATGAGCTTAATAAAAAAAATAATTTTATAATGCAGACTTACATATACACATTTATGCAATATATAAAATATAAAAATATTATAATTGAGTAAATATCAAATAAAACATCACAATAACAAAATAAATCAACACACGAAACATATTTTAACTATCTCTCTTCTCATCTAACTCTTGTTTCCATTTCAAATCACGCTAGAATTCTCTCAATTCACACTTATTATTCTCAATTATCTTTTCTTAAGCATATTCTCAATTCCATTCTTTTGTTTTTCACTCTTTTCTCTTACATAAGTCTTACATATACAAAATTTGCACACATATATATACGGATTCACATCTTTCTCAAAATAAAACAGACAGATTCGCTCACACACAAATATCTCCAGTCGTATTTCATTTGGATTATTCACCCACACATATCACTCAACCAAAACTTATAGTTTCACATTATTTAGTCTTTTAAAGCTTATTTAGTTACCATCGTGTGATGCCCGTTGTATCACTATCGATAAGAAACAAAAAAGAACCCTATATCGCATGGATAGTACAGACACAATCTCACATTGGCCACAATAGATATGGTTGTTAGGTGATCCACATGCTCACATATACATATCTACATCTGGACTAGGTTTCAAATAACTATCCATGTGCAGATTTACCATGCTTACTGAACTTCAGCGACACACGCTGTAACACCCATTTTTTTTTTCTTTAGCGACATTGTCTCAATTATATTACGATACAGAACACCCATATCTCATTTCAAATCAATCATACACATAAAGAAAAATATTGAAACCAATTACTCAATTTCTAAAAGAAATTCTTAACT
>NW_019014250.1:2607-16012 GCF_000150535.2 Carica papaya | reverse complement strand
ATGTTGTGTTAATAGTTATATGTGTGTGAGTGGCCAAATATGGGTTAGATTTCACATCATTTCCTTGTCACATTATCTACTAATTTTATTTATTGTGTAATGCATTAAGCTGCTGTAGATGATTAAATGTGTTGCATAAGTGGATGAAAAATATGTGGCCGGAATGGGTGTGACACCAGGATATTAAATATACTATTGCTCATTTACTGACCTGGACAAATCGTCCACAAAACTAAATTTTGTGATTGGTTGTGTTAGTGGTGGACAACGATCGTCTATGTAACAGACTAAAACGACGTCATTTTGGGAGACCCCAAAACGGCACTATTTTAGGCAAAAAAAGACATAGGCGTGTTTACCTATAGTTGAGAAAACTGAAGAGGCAGAGGTGTGTATGCCTCTACCACCGGCCGACAAGAAAGAAAAGGAGACTTGCACACCAAGGAAGAAGGGTCGTGCAAGACTCCTTCTACCCCTCCCTATAAAACGTGAAGGGAGGGAAGGAAATCGGTGCAGGAAGAGAGAGAAAGAGAGAGAGAGATGAAGATAGAGAGAGAAGGGCTACGGTTACCATCAATTGGCAACTGAGATAGGAGAAGAAGAAGAAAGAGAAGAAAAAGGCAGAGGAGATTCCAGTGCTACGTGCAACGGTGCGCATGAGAAAAAGAAGATTTGTGCGGCCGCTCGACGTGTGTTTTGCTATTATGCGGCTCCCTTTAGCGCGATTCCACCAAATCTATGTCAGATCTGAGGGCACGAAGTGCTCTACATTAAATTTTGGCCAATCCATAGCAGCAATTGACAACGAACAGCAGTGGTGCATGGTGATCCGATGGAGGTGCGTGTGGAGGCGCGGGGACTTTTGATTGTTGTGCGTAGTGAGTCCTAGAACCCGGTTCGGGTAGGTGAGTTCAAAAAACCCTGAAAATTTACTATTTTATATTATGGTTAATTAATCTTATTAATTTTAATACAATAAATTATTTATCCGGTTTAGAATTAAGGGATAAGTGTCAACACGAATGTTTGAAATTAGGGGATAACCAATTCATTACTAACCCGATACGGATATCACTATAACAAGTTGATCTTATACATCAGAGATAATTTCATGAACAAGATTTAGATGGAAGTCAGGTAAGTGCGTAAGCGATTACAAATGTAGTTTAATCTTTCCAAGATACTAAAACTGTGATGTTTAATAATTGGTAATTACGCTTAGGATTCTGACAATATTTTACTATTGATTGCTGTGTTCCTATTTACTTTTAATACTAAAATTGGTAATGAATTGTTTATCTATGTTTTGGTAATTGAATTCGTATATCTACTAGTTGCTATGTAATTGGGAATATATTAAGGATATGTAGAAGAGTCTAGGTTGGTGAATAGTTCCAGTATACGTATAATAGGTATAGAATATTAAATAATAAAAATTAAAAAATTTATTAGAGAGTTGAAATAAATAAATAGACATTAAAAAATTTGGAAAATTCATTTAACCGGTATCATTGAGGGGTGGCTGTGTTATATCCTTTTGTTGTGTGACTGTGGTGAACCATACCCGAAGATACAACTTTAGCTAGATGTCGTGAAGTGATAAGTACTGTGAAACTGTAAACTGAATACTGTATATTGCAAACTATAAACTATGAACTGAATTATAACATATTCACATCGTAGAGGGGATCTTTAATGCTCTCGTTGATACCGGCAAAAATAGCATCTCACGATAAAACTATTGTTAATAGGATATAAATCGATAAAAATAAATAGAGAGTCATGTGCAACGTTTATAATATTGAAATACTAAATTAATATCTATTGATCTACTTATTATCTCAATTGTGATATTAAATACTAAATTATGCTATTTATTGAACTATTTATACCTTAAGTTATGATACTGAAATAATAAATTTTGAATGTGTAATAAATAAAATGATTTATAAGATTTGGTTAATGAATTTGGGTGTAGATACCACATGCTTTTTGAATAAAAGAGAAAAGTGTTAAACCATCTCTGTCGGTAGTTTAATGTTTTCTACCAACATGGACAAATTCTCCTATTATTTGTTGGTACTTACATGCTTATTGAGCATGTTAAGTTCACCTTATTTATTATTCATTTTTTTAGATCAGGATATTCAGAACCCCGCTCCTGAACAGTGAAAGACTTGTTAGAAGACCGTATTTTAATTCGAATAGTACTTAATGTTAATGATTTCATTTTTAGTGAGTATTTATTTTAGAGTTTAGACATGGCTCATGGATATTGGATATTTTGAGCTAAGTATGCAAGGGATGTACTTTTTATTATTTTAAAATTTGTTGCATGAAGTATTTTTATAGATTATTTTATCATGATATGGTATGCATATGGTCAGGACTCTACATGAGAGTTCGAACTATTACAGTTTAAATATGTATTTGACATTCAATATAAAATGGTATATGCTGAATTGGAAAATAAAGTGGTGGAAAACACCAAAGGATTGCAAGCATGTGAAAATAGAATGTGCATGGATGGTTGTTGATATTATCATTCTGAAATGGATAAACCAGAATGTAAAAGATGGAATTACAAATGGTAAGGTTAAAAACTGAGAATATGTAGTAGATGGTTATTGTGTTGGGAGGGTGTTTTAACCTACAAAGGAGTGGCTAAAAGGGGCGACTGGGTAGACCAAGGATAAGGTAACATGTGGGTTATGAAATATTAGCTGCCATTGTAATTATGCTGAAATTCAAGGGAAATTTAGGTACTAGTGTGATGGGAACCATATAAGCAGAGGGATAAATGGCTATTTAAGTGGGAGAGTGATGAAAAAGGGTAGAGAGACTATTGGGGACAAGTTAGGGAAGTGGATAACGGGCTATTTGTTCCTGTGAGCTTTGGGGAGAGTCTAAGATATCTGGAATTTTCCTATAGAGGGAAAAAGGGGGCTATGTGGAGTGAGAGTGAGAGTTGAGGGCAACTCTGGTTTAGGAATTTTATTGATTTTAATATATTGCTTAAATTTATGGGCATGGGTAGGCTCATTCCTATTTATTTACAGATGCAGTGAAGCAGGAATCAGGATATGATTCACCACCAGTGGAATCCAACACATACGGGATACGATGAGAGAATAAGCGAGATTTATGCCATTATACTCATACAGACATAATATTTTACTGTTCAAATTTTGATCCATTTTCTTTTGTTATTGTAATTGTGTATTTTCTTAAAAAATAGTAACAAGTTTTTAAATTCTTTTAAATGACTAGAGCAGCTAAAAGTAAATATAAGAATTTGATGTAGGCAACAATATTCTTTAGAAAATTAATTTAAATAATTAATATAATTTACTATAGTTTTCTATCACGAAGAGTTATCGGGACACCACTATCAATGTGGATACAATTACAGTAACAATGATCATATTTTTACCTTATCACACAATAAATACAATGCATAGTAAAAATAATCATATTTGTACTATATCACACAGCAAATACAATGCATAATAACATTAATCACATATGTACTAGAACACACAACAGGTACTATTCACAATAATAGCATCATATTTGTACAAAATCACACAGCAGATACAATTTACAAGAACAACATCACATTTGTATAAGATCACACAGCAACTACAATGCACAATAACATTATTCTCATATACAATAATCATACAAGAGGAAAAGTGTACAATAACCTTATAGTCCATGTAATAGGGTTCACTATCACTTAGATAGACGAGATTTTGATCACATACACACCCTCACACTTGATATTTGACTAAACAGTTAGATGTATCACACAGTTTGGTACTATTTAAAATTTTCCTTATATTAACCCAAATTTTCACTCAATAGTCTTTATTAAATTTTTCTTAAGTTTACTACTATGATTTGACTTTGTGAATGTATCTTCTTGCTCTTATTTTATTTGAATTTTATTAATTTTTTCTCTAAACTTTTGACCTTATGAAAAGTCTTAATCTCCGTATTCTCAATTAAGTTTTTCCCATGGACTCTCATTACGCATTGTAAATTTTCTTTACTTTGTCTAATAGTTATTCACGTATTTTCTTTGTATTTTTTACGGTGTAATCCAATTTAAATTTATAAAATCACTCTAACTAATTTTTATAAGACATACAGGGTCTGTTTTTTTATTTGATTAGAAGTATTGATAACATTTTGCCCCTTTTTTTTTGCTTGGTGTATTAATACCCTTATAAAGCCCCTTATAGATTTTTATATTCAGTTCATTACCAAACTTCATAATTAAATGTAGTGTTCCCCTGCATCATAAGCCCAAACCCACCAGTGCTATTTTATTTGACCATTGTAAGTTCTTAACCACCCAACTCATCCTTTAACTGGGCCGATAGCCCAAACTCCCTATTAAACATACCTTGTTATTATTATTATTATGTACATTTTTTCTTTTATTTTATTTCATAAGTTACATACTCTGGTTTCTGCCCACTACTAATTTTGGAGTATTTTTTTTAGTTCGACCCATTTTCTATTATGGATTTTTACTCCATTTATGTACATAGGTATTTGTACGCATACATAATATTTTCATGCATACAGTCACGCACACAGACTTATATAGCTATATATATGTATTGATTATATGTATATTTATGAACCAACACACACTCAGTATATATATATATATGCAGAAACCGCGCACATATAGAATGTATACATATGCTCACACATGCATAGATGTATACATATATACATAAATAAATAAATAAATATATATACATAAAGCACACGTGCGCGCACACAGTATATATGTACTGACATGCAGAGATATATATATATATATATAAGCATATATATAACTATTTGTTTTCGCCTTTAAACCTTTCCTTACACGTACCCTCACCTCGCTTCTCCGTTTTCATCCATCAATAGAAAATAAATTTGAAGCTAGAAAAATAGAATTTAAAAGAAAAATAAAAACAAATGAATTGTCTCCGTCATATTGAATCCTGCATAAAATTTCTTATTAAAAAAAACCCATTGGTTAGATTTAATTTTTAAGGACTTCTAATAGCAACTTGCACCTTTACCTGAAGTTAAATGGAAAGGGGGATCGGAGCTCCTATCGGCATTCAAGTTTCCCTCTCTCTCAGCTTTAAACCTTTTTTAAATCTACGTGTAAACACATGCATGGTGTGAATGAGGAATTAAATCGAAATAGCAAAGAAAGGAGAAGTGAAAAACTCATCGGCGTCGGCCTCCTTCTCTGGCAACCCGGCACCTCAGTTCTCCACTAAACTCAGCCACTCTTCTCTCTTCTCTATCATGTTTCTGCTCGACAGGGGGGTAGCAGACCACTCTATTAATACTTGCCCCTAAATTTCATAGTTGTCCAATCTTTGTGTGCATGGAAACAGAAGGACTGTAGGATCAAGCCTCACTAATGATAATTTCATACCTTTTATCCAAGCAAATCTGGACTGTTGGATCTCTCTACTCCGCAAATCGGGACAGTCAGTTATCCTGGCCGCTCGTTTCTGAATTACCCCTTAGCCATTCGATCGGCATCTAGAATCCTAGCAGTACGATATGCACACCCTCCTGCTTGCACAACTGACCACACGTGCAAGTCAGCTAGCGTGGTTGTCCATGTGGCAGGGCGTTATTGGTTAGTCTCATCTGCTGAGGTGTCCTACCTTTCTAGAGTTACGTTATTCCCCCTTCCACTTAATTTTTTTTCATCTGGATTTCCTAGCTAATTATAGTTTTGCACCTTTCAAATATTTTTTTTTCAATTATATTATTATGAATACAATTAATAAAATTTCAGGGTTTTTCTTAATTGTTTAAATTTACATGGGCTTTCCTTTTATTTCTAAAATACCTCAAATGCATAAATAAAATTTTAGTAAAAATTTATTCATATAAACATCATGATGTTACAAATGAGTATCGTTTATAAAATTTTTGTGCTGAAAAGATGAGATGAAATAAAATAAATAAGATAATCATATCTAGATACATAAATTCAAAACTATATTGACTTTTATCTTTACATGCTCATCTACTATAACATTATACACTATTGACTTTTATCCTTTCATAAAATTTATATTTCCCAGTGTCCTTAACTAAATTTTATTATTAGGTGAATTGATCTTCCATAAAAATGCACCATCAGCAACCCAAAAGGCACCATCCACCATAAAAAGTCCAGCGCCTTCAACTAGACTATTAACAATAATAAAGAATGTTTCTTTAATAGCTAAAAGTTTTGCTTGATTTGAATCTAACATAAGTTTTCTAATATCATAGAACCAATAAGTTTTCTTTTCAATCAAAATGTTGCTTTTACCTTGGTAACTCTTTCTCATTATTTATTATCTGTCATGTAAAATTTTTTGAGTTAATTTTACTTTTCATATTTAAACGTTTGTTGTAGGTGTAGACGGCTTGTTTTCTTGGTTGACGTTAATGCAACCAAATTCCCCTCTTGTGTTGCAACAATAAGGTTGTAGTTTCTTTGTAGTTGAACATGCCTAATTTATAATTAATAATAATATTAAAATAAACTAGATTTTTGTATTGTGTTATATATAAGTTTATTAAATATTTTAAATAATTTTGTAATTTAATTTTAATAGAAATTATAGTTTCAATTTTGTAAGTTAATATAATTTTATTTGAAATTTGATAAAAAATAATTAATTAGTTTTAATATAATTATAATTACAAAATGCATAATAAATAAATAAACTAAAAAATAATTATATGAATCATAGTAAATTTGCTCATTTCACACTGTAAGAATTATATTAAGGACAAAATATTATTTTGCTGTTCAAATTTTGATCCTTTTTTTTGTAATTGTAATTGTGTATTTTATCAAAAAATAGTCCCAAATTTTTAAATTCTTTTAAATGACTAAAATAGTTAAAAGTATATATAAGAATTTGAAGTAATTTAAGTCTTGATTAGCATGATGTCTCTCATTGTAATCTCACACTCTCTTTCTTCTTGCTGTTGCAACTCTCTCCCTCCCTGTTCCTCCTTCCCTCTCTCTCTCCATTCTCTAAAAAACTCTTGTCTGTGACTTTTTTTTCTCTCTAACTTAATGGAGCAAATATAAAGACAACAAAATGGATGCCCTAAGTTTAACTAAGTTGAGGCTGGGTTTATAAGTAAAAAAAGATAAGGGCTAAATAAATTCTAGACCTTATTTGATTTTGGACATAATAAAAAGAAAACTATGTTTATAATTATACATTTATATATTATATATCACACCCACAATACATAAGAATGGACTAAACATTTTTAATGCGTTTGAGTTAAATAAAAAATCAGGACCTATTTAATCTTGTACATAATAAAAAGAAAGCTTGGTTTATAATTATATATTTATATATCACACAGACAATATATTAGAGCGGGCTAAACATTTTAAGATGCAGTACATCATTTGTTAAGTTATCAACTTTACTCTCACTATATGTACACGCCAAGTAGTTCCTATATCTACAAAACCATATCTCTAATTAGTATAGTCTTCCCTAGAAACTGGGCATGAGTATATGCAACTTGAGAGCCATATACTAATGAATCTAGAATGATAAGTACGGTCACAAATAGGAAGTCTTTGGAAAATTTCTCCAGGTGTAAACTCGTCACAGCATATAACACATTTACCTGTATTACCATGTCTTTCAGAATAAGGATATCTCAGGATGGCATCCAATACTGGGTCTGAAAATTCTAAGTCCATAAATATACATGGTCATATTTATATATGCATACATACAAACACACACACAGAAGCACATATATACTACATAGTAAAGACTGCTTGGCATGTGTGTGTGTGTGTATATATATACATATATAGAGGATAATCACTAGAAATAGGAAAAATATGAGTTTGTATTGGCAAGGTTCTTACCTACCGTGGATAAAGTTGTCATAATAGTGGTTTAATGACTATTTTACTAAAGTTCATTTATGGTTATATCATTTTCTGGAGCTATTTTCCTAATGTGATTCAGGTCCCTGTTATAAAAAATTACTGCAGTTGGAGAAGACTATTTTTGGGAAAAAGCATCAGAGCCTTCTTCAAGGAAGAAAAAATAGGTAGTTTCTGAAGCAAAGTTCACCCCTTTCGTTCGTGGGCTAGATCGAATGACCAAAACCCATTCGCGCACATATCATCTAATTGAATGACCCAAATCCTTTCATGACTAAAAGTCAAACGGACGGTCCAAACCTGCCTAAAATGATCTAACAGCCAAAATTTAAGGAAATGTAAAAAGACCAAAAGGCCATTAATGAAATCATAGATTAGACGGTCAAAGTTCAAAGGGGTAAAACTGAATGGCTAAGGGTTATTTTCACACATACAAAGACAAAAATGGCCCGATCAATCCAATGTATTGATCTTCATTAAAACCGATCATACGACTTATGTTTAAGATATATAAATAAATCATAAACCCAAGTCCTCCCATTTGAGAGGAATTGAGCAGAAGAGATGAGAGAGAACGACATTTTCTGAATATAAATAAAATTAGTTTTATGAATTTTTTAAAACTTCTGGTATCATCAACGGTAAAGAAATGCCCTATTATGGCTCAAACATAAAGTAATTATTGATACCATTGCCGAGTTATATTAGATTTATTTTCTTTCTTGAAAATGGTCTTTATTACTTTTTCAATTGCTAAGATAAAAGTAAAAAAAAACTATATTTTCAATGGCTTACATAAAAACTACTTACTATATTTTCATTAGCTTAGATAGAACAATTTTTCTAAACTAGGGCTCTCATCAAACTCATAATAGCACCATTTTAATATTTTAAATACAATCACTAAACTTATTCCTACTAGGCTCATAAGTTCTTTTCTTACAAGTGATCACTAATATCAGGTTTACAAGGAAATAATTTAACCATAAATTTTGGTTGAACCTACAAGTTAAAACTTCATAAGTAGCTTTTCACGATTCTCTCTTTAATTTTTTCCACTCTTGATGGTTCATTGGTACTTTCGGATGAGGAGACCTTTGATATTTTTGAACTTATTATTTAAGAGGGAATCACTTTAGAGTATACTCTCATTTTATATGTCATTTTGTAGCTCTTATTCAAAAAATTTTGATTTGTAAAAAAGAGATCTTTATGATCGAAACTATGGAAAGGACTTACCCCAAGAGACCCAAGAAACCTCTATGCTCTGTAAATAATAACTATCTCATCATTCTATAAAATATAGCTTCCATTATAAAGCTAAACATGGTTTACATCAAAATTTCTCAGTATAGAAACAACAGTAACCTTCTTTACTGAATTTCCACTATAAGCTCCAATGTGTAGCAACACTATCTCATTCTTTCTTTTATACGTTTGGTCTATTGAATATTTTATTACAATATATCATCTATATATATAACCCATTGGCACTTAATTTTTGGTTTGTTCTTCACTTGGTTTGTCATAATTAGAGCATGCAAGGAGAGTTTCTCCAAGGTTTTTAACTATAATCCTCACAATACTCTCAAACAATCATACACTTCATAGTCCTTCCTTCGTCTCTATGTTGCTCACTATTTTTCTCTAATCCAAAATGTCTCTTCCTCCATTCCCCCATCTCCTATTTATAGGACTGGGGAGCCACGAGAGAAAAGTTCCCACCCTTCCACCATACAACTTCATCAAAAGGTTACCACATTTCGTTATGTTACTTTATCTAAAAGTTATCACTTTTTATGATGTCATATCATCTAAAAAGTTGTAATCTTTCATCATGTTATTTCATTCTTATTCTAGATTCTTCGACAATCTTCCATTTGCTTCCTCATCCTTATCCATCCTTTTTTCATTTAACTCCAAAATTGAGCTAAAATAGAGCGCATTAGACTCCTTTAGGCCTATCTAAGCCCATAAGCCCTAAATAGCAAACTATTATAAATTTCTCTATATGTCTATCGGTTTTCCTTAATTTTATCCCAAATTTTCTTCTACTAAATTTTTTATTTTTTAACATCTCTTCTTTCATGTCTTAGCTTGTCTTCTACCAAATTTGGGCTTTAAATTCTATGTATTTTGGTCTCGAAAAATGTTTCAATCATAAAAGATCATTCTCTCCAATTATTCAGGAATTAGGTTTTTCATACATAACCTAACTTCCTGTTCTCTTTTGAATTTTGCTTCGAAAAATTTTCTCATAGTCTCGAATGCTTTGTATCTTCTTATGATGTCGTTTCAGCCTTGAGAAACATTTATTGGCCGAATGATTTCCCCTTTGAGGGAATATTCTCACTATTAAGGGATTTTTCTTAACTTAATTTTACTATTTCCTTCCTATTTATCATTAAACCCAGTTCTTATCCTTACTACATCTTACTAGATACATACACATTCTTAATAAACCATACCAAATGCGAGACACTAGAATTAAAAAAATCTAAACTATTACATTCTCCCCTCCTTAAAAAGGAATTTGGTGCTCCAAATTGAACTTATTAGGTATTACAAACAGATGAAGGTTCTTAGGTTTCATTTCATTTTCTAGTTTCCAGATGAATTACTCAGTGGCTTGGTGTTGCCAAAGTACCTTTACGAATAGAATTCCTTAGAAATATAATTGAAAATATTCTCTAAAATAGAATAATATCTAAAGCAATGAAATGATGGCATAATTTAAAGCAAAAAATTGAAGAAGAGACAGAAAATTAATGTAGGTAACATATTTTTTTTGAGAAAATTAATCTAAATTTTACAAACATTAAAAGATTTAACATTATATATTATTAATAACTTGCTTGTTATTTTTTATTATTTAAAATTTATTTTTTAATTGAAAAAAATTCTCAATAAAATGTTATAATAAAAATTTAAGTTTGGATCTTATTGAAGTAGTTAAAGGCCCCTCCAAGCTATTATTTGAATATTTATTTAATTATTATTTAATTATTTTCATAAAATTATATATAATCAGAATTAACAACTAATTATTGAATTGTTTAAATTTAAATTTATTTTAGAAAAATTACATAAAATATTAAATAATTTTGTAAGGAAACAAAAGCACCGGAAAAAATTAATAATGCAATTAAAAAGGAAAATACCCAATATTACTATTATAAATATTGTTTAATGAGTTGCTAATTATAATTTTGAAGGATCATTTGCTAACTTGTCTTTTGTCTCTTTTTTCTTCATTGCTTTATTAATTAATCATGCATATTATCATATATTTATAAATAAAATTTATTTTTTTATGTTTCTTGAAGATATTGTATTTGGAATTTATTTTGGGTTAATTATATTATTTAAATTTTATTATGTGGTTCATAATTAAGGTTTTATCGGTGTAAAAATTATATTAAGGACAAAATAATATTTTTACTATTCAAAATTTGATCCATTTTTTGTTGTACTTGTAATTGTGTATTTTACTAAATTTTTTTAATTTTTTTAAATGATTAAAATCGCTAAAAATAGATAGATATAAGGATTTAAAGTAATTTAAATAAAAAACCCAAAAAATTTAAGTATCGATAAAGGTAAAGAAAGATTTCAAATAAATTTGAATATGCAAAATAGATTCATTTATTTTTGAAGATAATATATTTAAAATAAAAAGAAGTTATATGACATACATTAAGAGATTTAGAATTATATATGAAGATTTCTATTAATTTTGTAACTAAAGTAACATTTTAATATTTAAGTAAATTAATTGTTTAATTAAAATTCTTATTACAATTAAAATTTTATATAAATAATTAAATTTAAAATTTATAAAAATAATATAATTTATTTATTAAAATATTTATTATGTGATTCATATATAATATTATATCAATATATAAAAAAATTTATACAGATAGTGGACAAAATATGCCCCACCTGTGTTGGCCTTTCCTGTTAGGGGCCAATTTGAAGCAAATGTTTGGGTCAAGCTTAAATTTACTATTCAGATTACATAAAAAAAGGAAAAAAAAACTTAGAAAAGTTCAACAGTTTACAATTATATATATTTCTATATTTCTATCTCAAATCCAAGTATATGTGTATCATCCCAATAAAAAAAAGGGGAAGAAACTTGAAAATTTTAAAAGAAAATAAGAGATCAACGGTCCAGATCTCATTCCATAATGGAAGGCTAGGACTTAATTTTAGCTACTATATAAAATGCATTATTTCTACACAAAAAAGGAAAGAAACCCTAACACTCTGTTTGGATCATGGTTAATGATAAAAGTTTAATGTATGGTACTCCAAGAGTGTGAGAAAATCATGTTTATTTCAACTTTCAATGGTAGAAAATGGTATCTGACTGGTAAATTTGGGATAAATTTTAAAACGACTGAATCGGTGATATGTGATTGGTAGGTTACTTTTTTTTCCTTATACCCCCATATAACATACTTAATTCAATTTTTATCCTCACAAATTATTATTTATTTTATTAAATATAAATATTTAATTTGATTATGTGTAATAATTATTTATTTAAATACAAACGTAATTATATTAGTAAATAATTTATTTTTTTCATTACATACTTCTTATATACAATTTACTATTACATATAATAGGTAGTGGTAAATTAGTAATTTAACTGAAAATAAAACCATGCTATCTTATCATCCAAATAAAAATATGCCATTAACATACATTAATATACAATCATCCAAACATAAAAAAATTTTGTCATTCTCACCTTGTGTCAGTGTCATCTAATCACTATTATTACCATACATTAATTAACCATCAGTAAAATTTATCCAAACAGAGTGGAAGAGAGAGAGAGAGTCTGTCGACGGATGGCGAGGAAGGCAAAGAGAAAGAAGAGCGAAGGAGGGAAACAACAACCAGATCAAAATTGTTGTTGGGAGCAAGAGGTAAAATCATTTCAGCTCTTTTCAATTCGAATTTGAGTTTAAAGTGCATGTTAATTCATTTAAATTGCATGAGGAAGATTTAGAATGGAAATCTAGAAAATAGAGTAAGGTGTAGCATCATATGAATTTACAAATGGATGTACATACATGTGTATTTCCTTATCTTTGAAATAAATGTTAAATAATGGGCGTGTTAGTGTTTGAAGAAGAGGACTCAGATATGTTGGTGGTTCAAGTATTCCGTGCATAAATCTTGTGAGATATGGCTAAGATAATGAGGTGAGTTTCATCAAGTGTTCAAGAAAGGAAAATAAGAAAAAAATATAAGAGAAAAAGAAAAATATAGAAGTACACAGGAGTTGTTGAGGAAAAGATAGGTAGCAACTGAGAGTGGGAGAAGGAATTTCGGGGAGGCACATTCAACTAAATAAATTCTGAAGGTAAACTGGAGATAAAAACCTAACAAACCAAACACATAGAGGGGAAGAATAATAAGGGAAGGTGT
>NW_019014249.1:0-15827 GCF_000150535.2 Carica papaya | reverse complement strand
GTCTTTACTGGGCTAGTGTAGCTCATTCCTTATTTAATCATTTCAGATCAGGAAGACATTGTTCCCGAGCCGGTTCCGCAGGAGGACGACGAAGGGGACGCCTAAAGACTCCATAGTCATATTCGTAGCTTTTACTTTCAAGTTTCTCCTTTAGGTAGTTTGATCTTTTATATTGTGAGCACATTTTTGGTTTTAGTGTAAGGGATGTTAATCGAATTTTTGACTTCGCTTCCGCATTTGATATTTTTAATATACATTCTATTTTAAATTTCTGGGGCCGTTACATGAAGTCCTTATTAGAGGTTCGGGTCTTTACACTTTAAAATTAATTTTTATATTAAATAAATAAATATGTATTTTAAAATAAGTTTAATTATTAAAATGTTTTTCAAAAGATATGTTTAAAATTCTTGTGTTGCCCATTTAATCTTCCGCTCTATCAACTAAGCTTTTCCGACCATTCTGATTTTTATTTTACTAGATGATTTGGATATATGCCAAATAAAACAAAAAAAAAACCATTAGATTAAAAGTTCGAATGCTGAAATTTTTTGAATTTTGAAAAGAAGATTTCGTGAGTTTTAGCATGAACAATGATATGGCTAATAAATCGAGTATTCCTTACTCAATGAATTTCATTTATACATATATTATAGAGATTACAAAATTTGATATAAATTTATGATATGATGAATGAAAATTATTTAAAAATATATGAATTAATATACATTCTAAGGTTTAAAGAATCATAAAAATTATTTTAAAAAAGTGAATGAAAAGGTATATGAATTAATATATGTTCTAATATTAAAAATTTTGTAAAAAAATTATAAGAAAAAAGTGAATTTTAACATCCCGAGTCCAAAAATTAGGCTCGGAATGGGGAATTGTATTATTTTCTAAGTAATAATAATATTAAGTTCCTAAATTTGAAATATTTTTCATTATTTCTATTGAATTTTTTTAATATATGCATATTGGACGTTTTTGAAACAATTTTTAGAAGTTCAGGGCTAAACTATAAATAAATGGGGGTATGTTTGAGAGAAAAATTTGAAAACATGGGATAAATCGCAAAAAGGAAAAATACAAGCCAAGTGTATGCCTAGTCAGCGGCACGACGAATCGTTGTGCACTGCGTAGCGGACACACCAGCACGGGTTCCACGCGAGAAGCCACACGGACAATCTGTGTGCTAGGTCTATCGAACGGCTCGGGGCCACTCCCATGCGCACAAACAACCTAGATCAATTCTCCGGATAAGCCTGATCGAACAGTTCCTGTGTCTTCAATCGAACAGTCTGGATTTGTTTCCTGAATAAGCGAGATCTGACAATTAAGGTTGATCCACGCGGGCCTGGATGGACGGCCCAGATCGAGGGTAGGGGTATTTAAACATCTCATTTAGCCGAACTCCAAACCCTAGCCGACACACCTCACTGGAGAATGCTAACATCACTGTGTCGGAGGTCGAAAACAGTCCGGTTAGCCGAACAAGTCTTCATGTTCTCTCCGTTTCTTCGCCCCTGGCTGTCTAACGTGTTTTTGATGCAGGATAATTGAGAAAAGCCACAAACCATGAGGAAGGAATGACATAACACGGCAGCACCGTCGCTCTGGAATCCTAACCCGACCCTCGGTGAGGTTTTTTTTGCCTTTTTTGCCCTTTCTTGCATATTTTCACGCCATATTAACATACATTTCAATCGTGTCAGGAAAACCCAAGAAAATTCGAGATATGAAAACTGTCAAGAATGGTAGTGAAAAAGGCAGTTTTCTGGACACTGATGCAGTGTAAGAATCCTTCACTCATTTTCCTTGTTACGGTAAAATTAAAGGCAAATTAATAATCAACGAAAATTTTGGATAATTGGCGATTCTTTAATTAATTAGCATTGGTTGTTGATGGAGCTAGTAACCGGTTAGTCTATGCTTGCTTAATTGTGTTAACTATTTAATTGGTCGCTTATTTGTGCTTATTTATTTACCTTGTTATATTTTAACCTACTTCAATTTATTTGCCTTAATATATGTTCCCTGTTGTTATATTTTGTGCATGAACGTTCGATCAGTATGATGTATTTTTATTTCATTCTCGTATTCTGAATTATGAATTTCATACTCTAGTCTTGTTTAGGGATGTAGGTATACGTGCTATTTGGGGTTAAATAGTAAATGAAAGTAATAACATGTGTGAATTAATGTGGTTGAATGAAAAGGGCTTACTGGGTGTCATGGATAAGAGTGTACAGACTTGATGTATAGAATGAACTCTACCGTGAACGTTACCCTAAGCCGTACGGGGCTTAAAAGTCCCATACCAGAAGGGGGTTGGGAATTTATAAGTGTTGCTCATACCGGACGGGATATTGAGACGGTTGTTTGTTATGCCACCCATTACTTGACGGAGTATGGGGACAACCGTTTAATTACAAATGAAATATTCGTGTTCATGTGTAGTGGGGATCCCAATGAACCCTCAGCTACATTAATAGGAAAAGATAAAATGATAATGTAGAGATTAACATGGTAAGAAACCCAGCTTGGAAAAGGTGAAGAGTCAAACTTTATATGTTGATTAAAATATATACTGTTAGATTGTGATTCTAGTAAGAAATCAGGACGACTACAACTCGGATCTTGAACAATAAGAGACCACTTAAGGAATTGCCTCTTCCTCTTCGTCAGTTTTGAGTAGAGGTTAACCATATTTTTTTTTTTTTATGTTCTTTCCTATTTAAGTTTTAAAAGCATTCTCATAACCTTTATTGGGCACTTTAAGTAAATGTGCATGAAGTGTAATATTCAAACTTTAATTACTTCCGCTAAATAATAAATTTCAGTATTGTTTATCTTACTATGACTGAGTTATACACCCTAAATTGCAGATAGAAATTTAAGCTTTTATATTTGGTATCAGAGTTGCGTTCCTTAGAATCATTCTTATACATCAAGTTAGAGTAAATTTTAACGCAACCCAAATCTCAAACCATTGTTATGAAATGTAGGTAAAGAAACATGAGTAGATGAAGGCTTCCGCTAAATAAAGCGGCCCAGGAGTGATCACTTCGAGAGGATGTTGATAAGCTCTTCGAGATGCTTGAGAGACTCATTGCTGCCCAGCAGACTAAGGATGAGGGAAGGGAGTTACCTGATCCCCTTTCACCCCTGCCACAATATGAGCCACCTCCACACCGAGATGATCCAATACCCCCACGGTACAATCCAATTCCTCCACAATACCATCCGACATCTCGACAGTACTATCTGGCACCATTGTAGTACAATCTAGTGCCTCCACTGTACAACCCGGTGCCGCCACAAGGCCACCCAGTTCCTCTCTAGCATAATTTAGTTCCCCTTCAACGGGACCCAGCTCTGCCTATGATGGACCTAGGCTACATCGAGAGGTCTAAGAGACTTAACCCATCTTTTTTTGCAGAAGCATCCACTTTTGAAAGAGCTGAGTATTAGTTAGCAGAGACATAGAAGGCCTTCGCGACCCTTGGGGTGGTTCCTAAACAGAAGGTTGTCCTTACCACTTATATGCTCGTAGGTGAGGCAGGGCGTTGGTGGCAACTTAAGTAGGCTACGCTACCCACTCCAGTCACCTGTGAATAGTTTTTGGTAGCCTTCAATGCTGAGTATCTTTTAGAACATCTCCGACATCCAAAAGAGATGGAGTTTACACACCTGGTCGAATGAGATTTATCAGTATCAGAATATGCCCAAAAATTTCTAGAGTTAGGTTGGTACTCTCCTGAGAGCGTGATAGATAAAGGTAGGAAGATAAGAAGGTTTGACTAGGGTATATAACAGCTATATATATTTAAGCTTGGAACTTATTCGGCAGTCTTAGCCAAGACACAGTTAATAGAGAGGAAACTTCGTATCTTTCCCTCAGTAGTGGACAACTCTAGGCCCCCGGTTCCACATCGCAGACCAGTACCTATTGCACTGAACCAGCAGAACAAGAGACTAATGCCCGCACCTCAGGCTTTCTCCCAGGCCCCGATAGCAGGACACAATAAAATTTGTCAGCGCTGTGGTAAGGATCATAGAGACCAACCTTATTATCGCATCAACAATACCTGTCACATATGTGGAAGTTCCCAATACTATGCAAGAGAGTGCCTGAAAAATCAAAATCAAGCTAAATCTGCAGTCTAGGGCAGAGTCTACATGCTCACCCAGCAGGATATCGAAGCCAATCCAGATGTGATACATGGTATGTATACTATCTATAAATACCTTGTACATGTTTTGATTGACACTGGTACTTCACATTCTTTTATTTCATGTTTTGATTGACATTGGTGCTTCACATTCTTTTGTTTCACAAATGTGTTATCTGAACGTCTTAATTCTGTATTGTTGGTGTCTACACCTGGGAATGAAACATTACTAGAGAATGTTATATATAATGTAAAGGCCCAAAACCTTAAGGAAAAAAAAATATATTGTAATGGCGAAAGTAAATAATAATTAGGGGTTTACATTCCTTACTCAGTAAATTAGGATGCCCAATAAGACTACGAGAATGTCCATTTTATAGCATTTCGTGATAATAAAATAAATTGTTAAAAGTAAAGAAATAAAAATCCTATCGAGTTACACTCCACTGACAACTTTGATAGGGTCCGGGAGGTCACATTTACTCGTAACTCTCTTGCTGTTAAGGATTCAGATCTTGGTCTTCTTGATCTAAAATAGTTAAAATGAGGGGATGAACTATACTAACTCAGTAAGAATATCACACTGATCATTGATACCAAAAATTGAAGTTGATAAAAATTATAAAATATCTAATGGAGCCATTAGTTTAGATAAATTTATTTAACATAAAATTGTTTATTTCATACTTACTGCTATGAGTTTCCAAAATCAACTTATGAAGACAATAACTCGAATAACATTGATTTCATATCTAAATGAATAAGAATAACAAATTACCTTTTTACTTGTTATTCCTAAATTATAACTTATTAATTAACCGGCTGTCTCATACCACGTTCAGTAATGGGCACCAAAATACACCACCGTCTCAATACCCCATTCGATATGAGGGTGAATTATACCTCCTAACCCTTTCCGGTATGGGACTTCTTAACCCTGTTTGACTAAGGTGATGCCCACGGTAGGGTTTTTCCTATGCACCGGGTTCATACACCTTTCCCCAGGGTATCTGATAAATCTATCATACATATCTTCCACATCATCTACTAGTCACCAATACATACCAATATCTCATAATTTTAAATAAACAGTAAGTCATGCAAATAGACAATATGTAAATCAAGAAAACATGATTAGGTCATTTATTACAAATGAATCAATAGATGAGGGCAAGTTTTTTAGACAGTATAGGAGAAAATAAATAAAAAACCAAGACAAATATATACTGACCGGTTCTAGCTCCATGAGTGATTTGTAATTAATTTTAGGATTTTTTAATTTTCACAAAACACAATATTTTTTATTATTAAGCTTCAATTTGCCGTAACATGAAAAAAAATGAGAGATTCTTATCCCAGATCGGTGTCCGAAATACTGTACTTTTCACTACGCCTCTTAATAGTCCCCGGGTTTCATAAATTTTTTCTGCAGAAATTAAAAATGTCATGTATCCAAAAATATCTCAAAAGGTCAAAATAGGTGTTTAAAAATTTTTCAGCCAATTTTGGGGTTCCGGCACGACGGTGCCTCCATGCTCCGACATCGGCTCTGCTACCCACGGCAGCGGTTCCCCTTGGTTGGCTGTTTTCGACCAGTTTTGCATGTAAACCTACGAAAAACCAATTTAGGGGGCTTCTGTTGGCCAGAAAAGGCAAAAATAAGAACCCTACCAGTGGGAGGGTCTTCGGGTGCAGCGACTCTGCCTATTCTCATTTACGGCTGACGTTCCTCTTCATCTAACCTGCACCAGAAAAGGACGAAAAACAAAACAGCCAAAAAATCATGCGAAACGAGAAACAAGAATGGAGTCATCGGAGAGGGTTTTGGGTTTTGATCACGACGGCTTGGTCGAGCTTCATTCGTGTTTTTCAGCTTACTCGTTGGCCTTTTGGCTCCAATATAGGTATAGGGAGATTCAGGATTGAATTTCAAATGGGAAGAGAAAAAAATACATGTTTTGGTACCGGTGGCAGCTTTGGTGCGGCGGCAACGGTGGCCGATCTCCTTCTCCAGCATCTGGTTCTTTCCTCAGCCACCCTTCTTCTTCTTCTTCGGTCACTCTTCTGTCGGCTAGGGTTTTGGTTCCCTGCGAAAAGGAGTTTAAATATTCCTATCCATTTTATCTAGACTGCCTGTTCGAGCCAACGTGGAGCGAGGAGAACTGTTTGATGATTGACTGTTTGATCGCGTGTACGAATCAGGGCCATCCATCACGATCAATATCATCTATTCGATTTCATCTAAAGGAAAAATAGATTTGAGCTGTTCGTGCATGCGTGATGCAATCTAAACCGTCAGATCGTTTAGGCACGCGGATCACCAGGTTGCCTCTCGTGTGGAGCCGATGCCAGTGTGTCCACCACACAGTGTGTCCTGATTTACCGTGGCCGCTGACGTAGCCATCCCACGTGGCCATATTTTTCATTTTTGTGATTTTACTCCTTGTTTTTAAATTTTCTTTCAAAAACATCTTCCCTTATTCATAGTTTCGCCTCCTTTTTCAGAATTATTTTCAATTTTGTCCATAATTCTATTTTTTTAAAAAAATCTACAAAATTAAATTAAAATAAGATTAAATTATTTGTATATATTATTATTAATTGAAAATTTATCTTAAGCTAAATTTTCAGGCCCGGGTGTTACATACAAAGTTTGTATCATAGATCTGTGGGTAGGGAACTGAACATAGATCTAATAGCACTATATACGGGAGATTTTGATGTAATCCTATGGATAAACTAGTTAGCAGCGTATCATGCTACTATTGACTATTATGATAAAAAGGTTGTATTCAACATCTCTAATAAAGAGTCTTTCACTAGTTAATAAAATCTTAGATATTGTTGGTTAGTATTATTTATCGAATGCCTTTAATTTAACTATTCTTTTTTTCGTGTTAGTTAAACCCAAAGAAGAGATTTGCATTTGAGATATCTCTATTGTTCGAAACTTCCTGGACGTATTCCTTGATGAACTACTAAGACTACCAGCAGATCGAGAAGTAGAATTCACCATTGATCTTCAGCTTGACACCCAATCCATCTCGATTGTCTCATACCAAATAAGTCATGTTGAAATGAAAGAACTAAAAAAACATATCAAAGAGTTACGGGATAATGGGTTCATCCGATACAACATATCCCCTTCGGGTGCCGAAGTTACGTTTGTAAAAAAGAGTAATGGGTCTTTGATATTGTATATAGACTACAGAAAACTAAAAAGGATCACAATTAAGAACAAGTACCCCCTTTCCAGAATTGATGACATTTTTGATCAGTTATAGGGTGCTCAGATTTTCTCTAAGATTGACATGCGTTCAGGGTACCATCAGGTGAAGATCAAGGTAGAAGACATTCCTAAGATGAGCTTCAGGATCCGGTATGAGCATTATGAGTTTCTTGTTATGTCGTTCAGATTGACTAATGCACTTGCAATTTTTATGAACCTGATGAACAGGATCTTCAAGCCATTTTTGGATTAGTTTGTCATAGTTTTTATCGATGATATCTTGGTTTACTCTAAGAGTAGAGAGGAACACGCCCAATATCTGATTCAAGTCTTACATATTCTTAGAGAGAAGAAGCTATATATAAAGATGAGTAAGTGTGGATTCTACCTCGAGCAGACTTCCTTCCTATGACACATAATATCAAAAGATGGAATGTCAGTGAATCCTAACAAGATTAATGTAGTGACGGGTTAGAAGTAGTTGAGATCGGTCAAAAAAATTAAAAGTTTTTAGATATGTCAGGGTATTATCGCAGGTTTCTAGAAGGATTCTCAAGTATAATAGCCCTTCTGAGATGACTCACGAAGAAAAATATCAAGTTCGAGTGGAATAAAGAATGTGAAAGAAGCTTTATAGAACTAAGGAATGACTGACTATCACATTAGTGTTGGCTCTGCTGAATGGAACATGGGGATATACAGTATACAATGGTGCATCCTACCAAGGGTTGGGTTACATTTTGATGCAGCATGGGAATGTCATAGCTTATGAGTCCAGACAATTGAAAGTCCATGAAAAGAATTACCTCGCCCATGATTTGGATTTTGCCACGATTATTCATACCTTGAAGACTTGATGCCATTACTTGTATGGAAAAATATTTGAAATCTATACGGACCATAAGAGTTTAAAATATATATCCACCCAGAAGGACCTCAACATGCATTAGAGGCGTTGGATAGAACTTATTAAGGATTACGATTATAAGATCTTGTACCACCTGAGCAAGGGTAATGTGGTAGTCAATGCCTTCAGCAGGAAGAATGTAGGTATGTTAGCTTATATAATGGTCTCTAAGTACAAAATGATAAAGGCCACACAACATATACAACTCTAAGACTTAAAAAAGGTCACATGTCTAGCTCACTTAGTAGTCCAACTGAAGTTAATCCAAAGAATATGTGAGCCTCAATAGGTCGATTTTACTCTAACAGAAAGGATACATAACAGGGTTTGAATTTAGAGTTCTGAGTTTCTACAAATAGGTTGCTCAAATTTCAGGATAGGTTGTGTGTTTCTAATGATAGTGAGTTAAAGAGAGATATCATGACAAAGACTCACAGTTTTAAGTTCATTATGTACTCGAAAAACACCAAGATGTACAAAAGCATACGACCCTGATTCTGATGGAACGAGATGAAAAAGGATATTGCTGATTTTGTCTCCAAATGTTTCACATGCTAACAGGTTAAGGCAAAACATCAACAACCGTACGAGCTACTTTAGCTGCTACTAATTCTGGAATAAAAATGAGAACATATCACTATGGACCTTGTAACAGGATTGCTTAAGGCACATTTGGGACACAATGTGATCTAGATAATTATTGATCGACTCAGTAAGTCTTTCCACTTCCTAGCTATCAGAATAACAGATCCCTTAGACATGTTAGGTAGAATTTAGATTTAGAAGATAGTTAGACTGCATGGATTTCTAGTGACAGTGGTATCAGACAGAAACCCCAAGTTCACCTCTAGATTTTGGATAAGCTTCAACAAATGATGGAAATGAAATTATCTCTTAGTGTAGCATTCCACCATCAGATAGATGGACAATCAGAATAAACTATCCGCACACTGGAGGATATGCTCAGGACTTGTGTTCTAGATTTTAGAAGACACTGGAATGATCATCTACCCTTGATAAAGTTTGCGTACAATAATAGTTATCAGAAAAGTATTAGTATTGCTCCATATGCAGGATTGTATGGTCATTCTTGTAGATCACCAATTTATTGGGAAGAAGTAGGTGACAGAAAATTGATTGGCCCAGACTTAGTAGATGAGGTCACAACAAAGATTTCCAAAATTAAGAAAAATATTCAAATGGTCTGGAGCAAACAGAAGAGTTATACTGATACTCGAATGAGAGATTTAAAATTTTAGAAAGGCAATCGAGTGTTCCTTAAAATCACCCCACTTAAGGACATTACCAGGTTTGAAAAATGGAGAAAATTAAATTCTTGGTTCATCGAACCATTTGAGAGTTTGGACATAATTAGAATATCTGCCTACAGACTAGCACTGCCCCCAAAACTATCCAGAGTACATAACGTCTTTCATTTGTCGATATTGCGTAAGTATAACCCTGACCCCTCACATGTTTTGTCTTCATATAACCTATGAAGATGTACTTGTCAACATTTTGGATCGAAAGAGTAGGGTGCTTCGCAACAGAGAAACTCCTTTCATCAAGGTTTTATGGCAGAATCACTCGCAGGACAAGGCCACCTAGGAGTTAGAATCGGACTTCAGAGCTAGGTATCCTCATTTGTTTAACTAGAGGACAACAATTTGAGGGACTATATTTTTTTAGAATGAAGATTTGTAACATCCCAAGTCCGAAAATTAGGCTCGGGATGGAGAATTATATTATTTTCTAAGTAATAATACTATTATCTTCTTAAATTTGAAATATTTTTATTGAATTTTTTTAATATATGCATTTTGGATTTTTTGAAATAATTTTCAAAAATCCGAGGCCAAACTGTAAGTAAAAGGGGCTATATTTTTGCAAAAAATTTAAAAACAAGGATCAAATCGCAAAAAAAAAAAATACAAGCCACGTGTATGCCTAGTCTGTAACATGATTAATCGCTGTGCACTGTGTGGTAGACACGCCAATACGGGTTCCATGCAGGAAGCGACATAGACAATCCGTGTGTCAGGCCGATCTAACGGATCGGGGCCATTCCCGCGCACGAATGACCCAAATCAATTTCCTGGATAAGCCTGATTGAACTGTCTGAATTTATTTCCTGAATAAATGGGATCTGATGAATGAGGTTGATCCACGCAGGCCTGGATTGACGGTCCAGATCGAAGGGAGGGGGGTATTTAAGCATATCATTCGATCGAACCCCAAACCCTGCCGAAATGCCTCGCCAATGAAGAAGAAGAAAGGTGGCCAAAAAAAGATTCAGTCGCAAGAGGAACGTCAACGACATCGTGCCAAAACACTGAAAACACTTCGATAGGCCAAAAAATTCTTCCCGTTCTCTCCATTTCGTTGGCCTTAGTTGTCTAATGTGTTTTCAATGCAGGATAACTGAGTAAAGCCGAAAATCGTAAGGAAGGAACGATGAAGCTCCATTGAGCCGCCACACCGGAGGACCAAAATCACCGATAAACATCCATTTTTCCCTCCTTCACTGAGAAACACCCCCTAACCATGTTTTAAATAGATTTTCATCAAGGACCTGCCAAAACTAGCTTGACTTAGAGGAATAGCCTCTAGAAAAGGAGGATTCGACGACAAAGCACGACAGTGCCGCCACGCTGGAATCCCAACCTGACCCCCGATGAGGTTTTTTTTTCTTTTTTTGCTATTTTTTGATTATTTTCATGCCATGTTAACGTATGTTTCAATCTTATCAAGAAAACCTAAGAAAATTCAAGATTCAAAAACCGTGGAGAATCGTAGTGAAAAAGGCAGTGTTCTGGATACCGACCAAGTGTAAGAATCTCTCACTCTTTTTCTTGTTACTGTAAAATTAAAGCCAAATTAATAATAAATAGAAATTTTAGATAATTGACAATTCTTTAATTAATTAGTGCAGGTTGTCGATGGAGCCAGTAACCGGTCAGTTTATGTTTGCTTAATTATGTTAACTATTTAATTGGTTGCTTATTTGTGCTTATTTATTTACCTTGTTCTATTTTAACCTACTTCAATTTATTTACCTTAATCTATGTTCCTTGTTGTTCTATTTATTTTATTCATGTATTATGAAATATAAATTTCATACTCTTGTCTTACTTGGGGATGTGGGTATACGTGCCATTTGGGGTTAAATAGTAAATGAAAGTAATAACATGCATGAACTAATATGGTTGAATGAAAAGGGCTCACTGGGTATCATGGATAAGAGTATACGGACTTGGTGCATAGGGTGAACTCTACTGTGGAAGTTATCCTTGGCCGTACGGAACTGAAAAGTCCCATACCAGAAAGAGTTTGGAGTTTATAAGTGTTGCTCATATCGGACGGGGTATTGAGACAGTTATTTGTTATGCTGCCTGTTATCGAATAGAGTATAAGGATGTTCATTTGATTACAAATAAAATGTTTGTGTCCATGTGTAGTGGGAATCCCTATGAACTTCTAGCGAAACTGATAGGGAAAGATAAAATGATAGTGTAGAGATGAACATGATAAGAAATCCGGTTTGGGAAAGGTGATGAGTCAAACATTATATGTCTATATAAATGTATATTGTTAGATTGTGATTCTGACTTTTATTTTAATGAATGGTATTTGCTAAGTTATAGGTTAATCGAGAAAATGCTAACATTTTCAGTGAAACAAATAATGAATGTACTAGTATTCGGGTTTTATTAAGAATTGGCTCAATTAGCTGTTTTATGTTTACTATAACTATTTGATTTTTCGTATTAGTGATAAGACGTTGATATTCTTACTGAGGTAGTATAACTCATCCCTTTCTTATTAACTATTTCATATTAGGACGACCACAATCCGAATCTTGAACAGTAAGAAACCAGTTAAGGAATTACCTCTTTTGCTTCGCCAATTTCGAGTAGAGGTTAACTATATTTATTTATTTTTTATATTTTTTCCTGTTTAAGTTTCAAAAGCATTCCCATAACCCCTATTGGACACTTTAAATAAACATGTAAGGAATGTAGCATTCAAACTTTAATTGCTTCCGCTAAATAATAAATTTCAGTATTGTTTATCTTACTATTGCAGAGTTATACACCCTAAATCCCGAGTAGGAGTTTGAGCTTTTACAGAATGAAAAAAATATATGCATTAACATACATTCTAAGGTTTAAAGAATCATAAAAATTATTTAAAAAAAGTTAATGAAAAGATATATGAATTAATATACGTTCTAATGTTAAAAAGATCAGAAAAATTATTAACAAAAGTGAATTGAAAAAATATATGAATTAATATATGTTTAATGTTTAAAAAATCATAAAAATTATTTTTTAAAAGTGAATGAAAAGATATATTGTAGCACCCGGAAAGGAGGAGGAAAAAAAAAAAAAAAAAAAAAAAAAAAAAAAAAAGGGGGGGCCACGTCAGCAGCCACGTCAGCAGGCCCGGTCAGCACCCGGCCAACCAGGGCCTGCCACGTGGCAAGATCGCGTCACTCCGAAAGGAGCCACGTTGGCGATCCGCGTGGGTGCGATCCGACGGCCCAGATCAATCGCGCGATCGGACGGCCCAGATTCAAACGCACGGACGGCCCAGATTCAATCAAAAACGAACGGCCCAGATTAAAACGAAATGAACGGCTGTGATCAAAAGGTAAGGGGTTATAAATAGAACCCCCACACCAGAACACAAACCCTAGCCGCCAGCCGCTCGCCGGAGAAGACGAACCAGAGGCCGACCGCCGCCACCCGCCGCCACTCGCCGCCGCACCGGGGAAATTTCCGACCGCCGATCGAGGTAAATTTCATACCCCCGACTCGTTTTTCCCCACTGATTCCTCCTATGGCCAAATCGAAGCCGAAATCCCGGCCAAACGGCCGGAATACGCGGCCGAAGCCCAGCGGCGCCGCCGCGCCCCCTCTCGGTTTTTGCCTCCGACGAGGCCCTTCCCGGCCTCCGTTCGATGCAATTTTTATATCACCGTGATCACCATTCTTTTCTCTACAGGTTGACCGAAGCCAAATCACCAAAACACGAACCTCGCCGGAGAGTCGCCGTACCCGAGAGCGCCGCCGCCGGTAAGCTCCGCTTTTCCGTGATTTTTTGGCCCCCCGAGGGCCCTAGGGTTGTTTTCTGACAAGGACCAATGCGAGTGTGGCCGAATTCGGCCGAAAACGGCCGAAAACAGTCAACCCGAGGCGACTCGCCGCCGCCCGCGGCGGCGCCGTCGCCGGAGCACGGCGGAGCCGCCGTGCCGGAGTTGCGATTTGGGCCGAAGGAGGCCCTGGGCCTAATTTGGATTTTTTTTGGAACACGTGCAGGTACTGTTAGTGTGTTTCAGTTTCCCGGGAAAAATTCAGGGAAAATTAGGGACGGCCTGCAGGCGCACTGTGAATCGTATTCGGATCTCGAAAACAAGTAAGGACCCCTCACCCTATTTCCTATCACGGTATTAAAGTTCAAAATGATAAAACGGTATTTCTTGAATTAACGAATGTGTGAAATTGCTTAAGGTAGCTAATGGAGCCCGAGTCTAGTGTGATTGGTGATTTACTGTTATTTGGCCTGTTTACAGCTTTAAATGCAAAATGAGGTTTGATGTGTTCATTTTACAGATTTGTGTGCATATACTACGTTTTTATTAATCATGGGTTGAATGACTGAAAAACTGATACTGTATGTTGTCTGTTTGGCATGAATTACTGTTTGCTTGTTTGTATGTTAATTGATGATGCTGATTGAGGAAAAGGAAAATGAAAGATTGTGTAGACTGATAATTGTATTATGGGGGTCAGCCTGACTAGATATCCTGGGAGATGGTGGACGGACCGGGTCCGTAGGGAACCCTACCGGGATTGTGGTATCACATGCCGGACGGGGTATGGAGATCTTATGGTTTTGGCGCCCATACCGGACGGGGTATGGGGACGGCCCGTTTCACCCTCATACCGGACGGGGTATTGAGGTTTATGGTTTTGGCGCCCATACCGGACGGGGTATGGGGACGGTCCTGGAAACTGATTATGAATGTTAAAGGTTAACGGGTAGCGGAACCCCTATGGACCCCCACGGATACTAGTAGGCTGGTAAATGAGAAAAAGATATGTTGTACAATGATTGAATTACAAGAGGCGTGATAAGTGTTATGTTTTACAGCTTAGATTATTCAATGATTATGATGATGTTATTGTTTTTCTCATATTGTTTTCCTAAATTCCACCAAGGTAAGTGGATGGTAAAGGTTTTCATGTTAATAAACGAGTTTGTTGTAAATTATGCTCCATTGGTCTTTTTGTGTTTTTCTACCCACCTTTATCTCCGTGACGGTGAGATATCGTGATGTTCTTACTGGGCTAGTGTAGTTCACTCCTTAATTAACCATTTCAGATCAGGAAGACATGGTTCCCGAGCCCGTTCCGCAGGAGGACGACGAAGGGGATGCCTAGAGACTCTGTAGTCATACGCATAGTTTATTTTCGAGTTTTCTTTCTTAGTTAGTTTAACCTTTTATATTTTAAGTACGTTTTTGGTTTTTCGTGTAAGGGATGTTAACTGAAATTTTGATCTCGCTTCCGCATTCGATATGATTAAATACTCATTTCTTTTTAATATTTTCCGGGGCCGTTACAGTTGGTATCAGAGCCGCATTTCCTCGGACCCATCCCTTACACTATAGTCCTTTAAAGAAATACTCACCGATTGGTCGTTACTCAACCATTCCTTGTAAAAACAAGTACACAGAAATGAGGAGAGGAAGGCCCCCACTAAACCGAGCGGCCCAAGATAATTCGCTTCGGGAGGATTTGGACAGATTATATGAGATGGTGGAAGCTCTCGTAGCTGCTCAGCGAAGGCAAGAGGAGAGAAGGGAGTTACCCAGACCTCCTCCGCTAGCGCAGGTTGAGCCCCCGTTACAGCAGGCTGATCCCGAGCCACCCCGGCAGGAGCCTGTTCCTCCACAATACCACCCGGCACCACAGCCGCGGTACGACCCGGTACCACAGCCACAGTACCAACAGGTACCGCCACAGCACATTCCAGTGCCCCCACCCCATCAGCAGGCGCCACCACAGGGTCCCCCAGTTCACCCTCAGCCGGTCCCAGTCCCTCTACCTCGGGACCCCGCTCCCTCCTTGATCGACCCCGGCTTCATAGAGAGGTACAGGAGACTGAACCCTTCTACTCTTTCAGGGGGATCCTCTTTCGAAGAGGCCCAATACTGGCTGGCGGAGACTGAGAGAGCCTTTGAGACCTTGGGAGTAATTCCTGAGCAGAGGGCTGCCATTGCCTCCTACATGCTGGTAGGGGAAGCAGTACGCTGGTGGGAGCTCAAGCGGGCCACCCTGCCTGTACCAGTTACTTGGGAGCAGTTCCTAGCGGCTTTCCATGCGGAGTATCTCCCTAAACACATCCAACATTTAAAGGAAATGGAATTTGCTCAGTTGGTCCAGGGTAATATGACAGTGTCGGAGTATGCCCGCAAGTTCCTGGAGCTGGGCCGACATGCCCCGGAGAC
>NW_019014248.1:9498-37431 GCF_000150535.2 Carica papaya | reverse complement strand
GTTCTAATCTGATTTCAAGAAAATGTCCCTATTCCAGGATCAACTATTTCTTCCCAAAAATATCTCAAAGAATTTAAAACATAAATTCTACTCAAGTAGTGAGAGTCAAATTTAACTTTGTTCCCAGTGACGGCATTAATCTGATTGACGAATTCCTCCCTTATTCTACTCCCAATCCACCGCTAGCTAATTAATATAATTGAGAAATCGCACATAAACTTCCTCTTAGTGTACCCTAGCTATGAATTTTCTTCCTCTCCCTCTTCCCCTGCAGCCCGACATCCTCTTTGAAAGTGAAGGAGGAACCATCAGAACCATTCAGGATGGCAACGAAATCCCTAAATTAAATAAGATTACAAAATATTTTTTGATAATTGAGGCATAATCAATATTTTTACTTTTAATAATTAAGGTAGCAACAAATAACATCTTCCTAAATATAATTCTATAATTATATATTTACTTTTTGAAAAGAAGATTTTTATCTCTTTAACTGCTTAAGTAGTAATCAAAATTTTAAATTTTAATGACTAATGAAGAAAATAAATCTCTAGACTTTGACTTCTAACAAGCATTCAATTCTCTAATTTTAGATATTCTTTAAGTGTAATCTTATAATAGTTCTTTTATAGATAACATAATGAAAATAATGTTAAAACTCTAAAATATTTGATTACATAAGTTCAAAAATAAATTACGACACTTCTTGTTTTTTTTTTCTTTCTTGATGCTTTCAGTTTTTCTTTCAATCTTTCTTTAATGATATAATTTATATCTATGATGCAAAGTTCATATAAGAAATGATAAAATAGTTTCTTTATAAAATTAGCTCTATTTATTTCGTCACCACAATATAATTTCTTCATAATCTGATCCTCACATTTATTATAGTGTTACGATGTGATCAATTTTATGTGATCTTGAAATATAAGAAGAGTTAGAAAATAATTGGGAGGAGGAGGAAAAACATAAGGAAATGAGATAGGAAAATAAGAGTTAGACTATAAGTATTATGAAGGTAAGTTCTCTTTTATTCCCCTAACAAATAACGCACAATTAGGTAGTAATTATAAAGTAGATTCGTTATAAGGATTCATGTTTTTCAAACAGTTCCTAAGTTTTAGCTAACGACCGCAAACTAACTCAAATCACATATTTGACTTTTTATTAAATTACTTTTTTACTCTAAATAACAGAAAAACATAAAAGTACAATTTAAATTAAATACGTCCAAAAATATATACGTGTACTTACATTAGATATTCTTTAAATGTAATCTTATAATAATTTTTTTTATAGATTACATAATGAAAATAATGTTAAAACTCTAAAATATTTGATTACATAAGTTCAAAATAATGAAAATAAGATTTCTATCTCTTTAATTTTTAAATTTGAAAGACTAATGTAGAAAGAAATTTCTAAATTTTGACTCCGACTGAGCATTCAATTCTCTATATTTAGATATCTTTCAAGTATAATCTTGTAATAATTCTTTTAAAGATTACATACCTTAGAGTGAAAAATAATGTTAAAACACTAAAATATTTGATTACAAAAGTTTAAAAATAGATTATGACACTTCTATTTTTTTTTCTTTCTTGATGCTTTCAGCTTTTCTTTCAATCTTTCTTTAATGCTATGATTTATATTTATGATGCAATGTTTAGATAAAAAATAACAAAATAGTTTTTTTTATAAAATTACCTCTATTAATTTCTTCACCACAATATGATTTCTTCATAATCTTATCCTCACATTTATTATTGTGTTATGATGTGATCAATTTTAGGTGATCTACAAATATAAGAAGAGTTAGAAAATAATTGGGAGAATGAGGAGGAAAAACATAAGGAAATGAAATAGGAAAACAAGAGTTAGATTTGAAGCATTATAGAGGTAAGTTCTCTTTTTTTTTTTCCTAATGCATAACGCACAATTAGGTAGTAATTATAAAGTAGATTCGTTATAAGGGATCATATTCTTCTAATAATTCTAAATTTTAGATTGCGAACTAACTCAAATCTCATATTTGACTTTCTATGAAATTACCTCTTTATCCTAAATAACTGAAAAACATAAAAGTACAATCTAAATTAAATGTCCAAAAGTATATACATGTACTTACATTAAGCAGTATTAAATCTATCTTGTTCATTTGATTCAATTTTTACTTTTTTATGTAATTATTAGTAATCCTTTACATGTTGAATGAGGTATATATTCGTTAATTTTATTTTTGAACCATTTATGTTTTTAGCTTGAATTCATTGAATGAAATTTTATTTCATAATTCTTCATATATAGGAAGATCAATTAGAATTTAGTTCTCAAAAAACATGAATAAGAGAGTTTAAATATTAAAATTGTGATATATTGTTAAATTATAAAATATGGGACAAATGTAGCAAGTAAATTTCTTAAGAAAATGATGAAGCTTGTTTAGAAATTAAAGCAAATGGGACAATTAGATACATATACAAATATTTTAACTTCTAATACTATAATATACTATATCTATTTTTAAAATATAATTTCTCAATAAGTGGTGTAATTTGACCCACAACCTAAAAATTTCTATGTAATTTCTTCATTTACAAATTGAAAATATATACCTATACATGAGGTTAATTGAAATTATTATTGTCATAATCGAGCAATAGAGTTAAAATAATATAAGAGTATTCTCAATTTACAGTGAACTCTTTAAAAGAACACCTTTCACTCCTATAGTACTATATATATGATATAAAGTCTATAAACAGGAAACAATTTGTTTATTCTCCAATCCAGGATGATGTTTCAAGCTAATGCTGATCGTAAATCAATATATCATTTTACATTAAGATCCAATGATACCCGAATCACTGCTCAAAAGCTTTAACCCCCAAATAAAATGAAAAATAAACATTGTTATCATCACCATTATACATTTAAGTTGTTTAGATAGGTAAGTTAAGCCACAAATTGAAGTTACCTATCCTTATGTGAAAGCAGCTTAAGAATCTTATATTATGCAAGTCTTTTGGGAGTTCTTCTGACCACACTTTCTCTTGGGGTTAGTACTTATCATGCAAGAGAAGGCATTGACAAGCTCATAATCCTCTTCAATTATCAGAATTTTGACTGCACTTGGGTCTACAAGTAGAAGCTTAACCATAAGATATCTAGTAATTGACCATGTCTGGAATAATCGTGATTGCTTCCCGATGAACTTTCCTATTTTCATGTCATAGTATTAAGGTCAATTGTCTCTAGATATGTGTCTTTTGGCAACTTCAACAGATTTTGCAGTGATTTCTGGTCTTTTCATCTTTATGGGTGCAACAGTAAGTTGTAAAAAGTCCATTTTTAAAATCTTAAGCCACACTTCCAACATTCCTTCATTATTACTTTATTTTATAAAACATCAACAAGGTGCCATATCCTATTGGATTCAAGTATGTGAACTTAAGAAACTTATACCTAAATATAACTTCTATAAAGGGTTCTTTGGAGCAATGAACAAAACATTAGCAGCAGAGAAAATATTTAAGCATAACAAACTAACCTACCATAGCAGAGTTTGCCAAGAACCACCATTGTGGTAAGACCAAGGACTGCATGAAAAGGAAATGTAGTGAGAAATGTTGAAAATAATGAAGAAATAGATCATAAATAAATAATATGAGAGTAGATTCTTATGTGTTCTTAGGATCACTATTAGTGATTATTTGCCACACCTGACCTTCAAGAGCAGGATAACATATCTTGAATAGCATGTTTGCTACCAAATCTGCTTCGCTTCAATAAGATCTAGTATGGCATGTGACTAATCAACTGTTGTCAGACTGCTTACAACAGACCACATGTTTCTTAGAGAAAAAAATCAAAAATCCATATGTGCTGGTTGTAAGTTTCCAATTAGATAACCTCCTTTATTGGGCATTCATTCCACCAACCAAGGAGAAATTTGATCTGGGTAATTGTTGAACTTATTAACTACATCATATAAGTACACCTCAGTCTTGCAACTATAAATCTCTTTCAGTTTTCATAAATCAATCAAATAATACTCCCTGATGTGGAATGAGAGAACAAGTAGGCAATTATTCAGTGCCGAAATAGATCAACTGATCCATCTTCTTGAGCAAGCATTTCACATACACAGAGTAAGGTAGAATAAAATAGTGCCTTCAAGAAAAAAAGAAGGATTAACTGGAGATACCACAACGAAAAAAGGTAAACAAATAAGATCTCTCTTTTACCAACTTATAAATTTAAATAATGGCCGATCCATGTAGGCTAGTGAGTCAGATCATAATCTATTGTTTGAATCCAATTTACTAAAACATGGATCAAAACTAAAATGACTAGGAATAGTTCTAGATAAAAGTAGCAGAATTGCCTCAGAAATTCCCATATACATAATGGTAATCAAATAATTATAACCCTCTCAATCCTCAAACCCTTCTTTTATCAAAGTGAACCCAAGAGATTCTTGACTCAATTGAAATAATACCTTCTTCTACTTCAATTTCAAGAATGATTAACCTTAAATAAAAAAACAAGCAAAAGAAACAAATAAAGGCATTAGATCCAATGTGAGTATTTTAGTGAAAACTTTCAACTAAAAATTAGATATACAACCCAAAAGTAAAAAATTCAACAATTAAAAGGAAAATAAACTTTAACACTCAAGGAAAACTAATTTTTCTACTTGCTTTTCCTTTTCTCTCTGTTTTTTCTTTTCTCTGAATCACATGGTTAATGATAAATATAGCGGATGTGCAGACGGAGGAGATATCTTGCGATGAGGGTAAGCACATTATAAATTCATGCACCCTCCATTTTCATCAATTTGCCATTAATTTATTCAACTTATATGATCAATGATTTGTGTTGAGCATATTTCTTGTTTGTTTTTGTACAATAGTTCTTTCAACAATGATATACTCATAATTTTCCCTCTTTTGCTTGGTTAAGATAAATCATGAAAGACAACATGCAAGCAGATTACAGAAGAACAAGTGCCTGGAATTCAAAAGCTTATGGAATGAACTTTAATGAGAATCATAAAAAATAATGATAAACTTTGCATTTTCAACAAAACTTAAACTTGTAAATTTTATATAAAACATAAAAAATTTTAACTACTACCATATTATTATAATTCATTATAATTTTTAATTGCTATAATTATCACCTGGCAAAACAAATTTTCAATTAAGTAAAACTCATACTTTATAAGTTAGCAAATTTAAATTCAGTTAAAATTTTTATGAAATTCATAAGAGAAAAAGATATATATGAAAATAAAATTTTGCAAAATACGTAAAATAAAATATTACCTCAAGAAGGATGTTTATTTTTTCCTTCGTAAGTAAGAAGTCATTTTAGATTGCATCCAATGCTGCTATGCATCTTTGTTTTAAAAAAAAAAATTAAAAAATTATAAAAAAACTCAATAAAGATATATATTAGTATTATCTAAAATAAAAAAAATAAGTACGAAATTCATTTACTACATGCATATATAAAGACTATTAATCAATTTATGATGTCAATTATGTATGAAAGCTTACCCTTCCTTACTCTTTTCATCAGATGCCTTAATGAATTCCTCACATTTTAGTGTCATTTGACAAGTGTCAGGGCTGCAATTAATATTAGCTAATTATTTTTTTAAATAAAAATTATGTAAATCTATTGATTAAGTGATATACATCAATCATAACGCAATATAAATAATCTCCAAGTAAGAATACACACAAAACAATAGTTTGACTCGAGATTAATTAAGCAATATACACTAAATGCAATACAATACAAGTAACTTTTAAATGATGACACACACGAAAATACAATCTGACTCAAACTTGTGATCTCTTGTAAAAGAGGAAATGTATCAACTATTAAACTAATTAAATAATTAACTAAGTATACACATATACCAAATAAATATATATATCATATTAATATTTATTTGGTTAATTAAATTATTAATTATTTATCTATTGGATGGATATCTATATACCTTTATCCTTATCTATAAGAGTATGAATTCAGATCAGATTATATGTCTCATAACATATCATTTAACGACTAAACTGCATGAATTTTTACTAACAAAACTTGTACTTGAGAATTTTTATTATTAAATACATATTATAAGATCAATAACAATACACATAAATACTCCAAATTAAAGAGTTTTGAGCTATGATTATTAGTATTAATTATAAACCTTAAGGAGGCTCCTTTAATCTTGAAGCAAAGTTCACAAATTTTAGGAAAATCAGCATCAGATACTTTGTCATTGCAAATTAAGAGAAGAGAACCAAATAATTAAAACCCATTAACTAGTCAAAATTGGTTAATAACTACTTAGATATATATCGAGATATATATTATGTCCACATACAAAGATTTAGTCATGTCTGATAAGATGATTTCAGATTCAACTACGAAGGTGGAGTGTAACGACCCCGGAAATTCAAAAGAAAATACATATAATAATCTGAGTGCGGAAGCAAAATCAAAGATTAAGGTTAACATCCCTTACACAACAACTTAAAAGTATTAAAGAATACCACGGAATAAGTTCTCTAAAAGAAATACGAGAAATGAGAAAAATAAAGGAAACTATAAAGCATCTAGCATCTACTCGCCGTCTTCTTGTGGATTAGGCTCGGGAACTCGGTCCTTCTGATCTAAAATGGTTAAATAAGGAATGAGCTACACTAGCCCAGTAAGGACATCACACTATATCATCGTCACAGAAGCAAAAATTGGTAGAAAACCGAAAACAACCAATGGAGCACAAATTTTAAACCAATTCAATTATTTAAAATAAAACCACTTACCCTTTTTTTTTACCCTTGGAGCACCTGTGAAACCAACCTATAAAGATAATAACATCATACAGATCACAATTTCATGCATAATCAGTAACATAAAATACATCATAAATCTGTATTCATTAACAATAATTGATTATTACCGTTTCTTGTTTTCACCAGCCTACTAGTATCCATAGGGATCCATAGGGGTCCCCGCTACACGTGAACCATTCCCCTTAACAATCTTAATTCCAGGGCCATTCCATACCCCGTCCGGTATGAGGGTGAAGCAGGCCATCCCCATACCCCGTCTAATATGAGCACCAAATGACCAAGTCTCTATACCCTGTCCGGTATGAGACGACGTTCACGGTAGGGTTCCCTATGAACCCGGTCCGTCCACCATCTCGCGGGATATCTAGTGAGGCTGTCATCTTATCCATTTATCAAATCACATCCCATTCCTATTTGTCCTTAGTCTCTGTTACCAACTCAAACATAAATATATAAACAAGCAACGTCCATCCAACAAAGCAATTATATCTTAGATTTCCAAAATCAAACAGTAGTGAAGTAAGTAGTGATACATGCATTTAAAATCATAGAATAGATAAACTACATACCATAATGCATTTAGACTGTAAAATAAATCAAAAAGGAATCGACAGATAATAATGTCCGGTTCGGGCTCCATTAGCAACCGTAATTAATTATACATATCTATTTAATTTCTACAAAATACAGTATTATCATTTACTTAAACTACAATTCCATGATAGGAAATAGGGTGAGGGGTCTTTACTTGATTCGACGTCGAAAGCTAGATTGTCACTGCACCTACGGGCGGTCCCTTGGTTTCCTGAATTTTTTCTCGGGAACTAAAATGTGCTTACAGTACCTACACATGTCCAAAATAACCCAAAAATCAGAACCAGGGCCTACTCGGCCAATTTCAAAATTCTGGCACGGCGGCTCCGCCGTGTTCCGGCGATGGCACTATCGCTCATGGCGGTGATCCGCCTCGGGTTGGCTGTTTTTGGTCGAATTCAGCCAAACTTGCATCGGTTCCTGTAAAAAAACACACTTAGGTCCCTTGGTGGGCCAGAAAAATGTAGAAAGCCGAAACTCACCGGCGGTGGGGCTCTTCAGTGTGGTGGCTCCTCCGGCTCACGTTGTGGTTGGGTGTTTTGCTCTGCTCAACCTGTAGAGGAGGAAACGGTGATCATAAGGGTGGAAAAATCACATCGAACGGGAATCGGGAATGGCCTCATCAGAGGCAAAAACTGAAACACCCCGCATCGGCACCGCTGAGCTTTGGCTGCGTTTTCCTGCCAATTGGCTGGTGCTTTTGCTCAGATTTGGCCATGGTTGGGTTTAAAATCAAATTCTGAGCAAAGGGTATAATTTTTACCTCCTTTGGCGGCCGAAAATTGCTTTGGTACGACGGCAGGTGGTTGCGGTCGACTCCCCAACGGCTGGGCTGTTTTCTCCGGCGAGGGGCTCTGGCGGTTAGGGTTAGGGTTTGGGTGTGGATGGGGTTATTTATACCCATCCGCTTTTGATCTGAGCCATCCATCGCTTTTAATCTGGACTGTCCGATCGCGATTAAATAGGGAGTGAATCTGGGCCGTTCATCGCGATTCAATTTGTGATGTCCATGCGCGATTCAATATGGACCGTCCGTGTGAGATGCAATGTAGGCTGTCTGTACGCGCTTTTGATCTGGACCGTCCGTGCGCACGAGAACGGATCTCACCCGTTCGATCGCACTCACACGGATCGCCCACGTGGCTCCCTCCCACGTGGCCTCTCGCGTCCGCGTCTCTGCCACCTGGCGCGTCCTAGTTGGTCGGGACTACTGACCGGGCAATTGACGTGGCACAACTTTTCTAAATTTTGTTTTGACCCCCAGTTTCTGATTTGTCTTTCAAAAATACCCCCAGAACCAAAATTTTCACCACTTTTTCCAAAAATTGTTTTCGATTAAACCCCTAAATAATTTTTACCCCTTTTTATTATTATTATTTCCATTAAAATAAATTAATTTAAATTAAATTTAATTTAAAATTACATAAATAATAATTATATTCGTACAATAATAATTAATAAAAAGAAAAAAAAGGAGAGGTTGGGTGTTACATGGAGAGAAGATTAGAGAAATAATTAGGACCTCAACCAGGTACTCCTTTCATTTCATATGCTATTCTAAGAAAGTGATCGACCATACCCTTTTAAAAAAATCGAATGCAAATCAATCAACAATATCGATTTATATACATGATCACTAAATAGATAAGAAAAAAATAGATAAAATGTTAAAGCACTATACCTCTTGTTCCATCGAGTGGATCATGTCAAGGAGCTACATGCTTCAATCAATCATATTAGAAACAATTGGAGAAGAGAAAAATGGTTTTACCGAGAGACGGGAGATTTTTTTTTTTTCGAATTTGCAATGCTCACCGAAGCAGCGGAGAGTTATAATGAGTTTAGAATTTATAACAAATTGCTAATAATCTAGGTCATTTCTAGTAATTGATATTTAGGTTATCAATATTCTATGCATTAGTGAACTTGCATATTTTTTAATTTTGTTTTCCAGTTTGGATTATTCTAGCCAACAATTTTATGAGAAAACATATTTTCTTTTGAAAAAAAAACAAGAGTTTAATTTAATCCATTTATAATATTGAATAAACAATAAAGATGGTTTTTCTCCAAATAAATTACTTCAACTGATAAAAGGCATTATATTCGCACCTTTAAGAATGGTTAATTGCTGCTAAAAATTAGACAATAAATGATAAAATTTTACCAGCAGATTTATATTGTCACTAAAAGTCAAAATGCCATAAAGTAAATTTGCAGCAAATAGAGGAAGCCACATATCCATTTCATGCACAACCTGCCCATTTCTTTATTTTTAAAAAAATTATTTCACTTTTATAATGACAAAAAGAAGTACAAAATAAATTAAAAATAAAATAATTTATCCTTATGTTTTAAAAGCTAAAGAAAATTCAATCTCCTCTGTTGCAAGACACTAAAACTTCTCTCTCTACGTTAGTTGCATCTCATTGCAGTCATCACCCATCACCTCTCGTTATTCATTGAAGTATCAGTTTTCCTTATCAGTCATTAAACATCGTATTTCAAACAGTAAATTTACATTACTTAGTTTACTCATTTGTATGAGATTAAATTATTTATTCAAGTTAATCCATACCTTATTATTTGACCGAACTATAAATTTAGTTGTATTTCTTTCTAGTACTATATAAGTCAATAAACAACCCAAACTTTAGAAAAATATTCATCAAGTATAAAATTTGTATCTCGTACCTTTAATAAGGATCCTATTACAGGTAGAAATTAAATAATAGACGACATAATTTTAGTGGTTGATTTAGACTATTACAAAAGTTGAAATATTGCCAGGTAATATGCAACAAATAGAGGAACTCATGTATCCATTTTGTGCCCACCCTATTTATTCCGCTACTTGAAAAAGAAAGTTGCTTAACTTTTGTATCAACAAGAAGGGGTACCAAAAAAAATTAAAAATAAAATATTTCATCTTTATCTTAAAACCTAAAAAAAATGTGATCTACTTCATTGCAAAATACCAAAGCTTTTATCTTTGTGTTGGTTGCATTTCATTGTAGTAACTATGAATCGCCTCTAATTATTCACTGAAGCATCAGTTCTCATAATTGGTCGTCAAATACAATATTTTAAACAATAAATATTCATCATTCAATTCACTTATTTACTATATAATTAAATAATTCGTAGAAATTAGGTTATACTTTATCATGTTCAAGTAAGTGAAGCAAAAATTGAGGTTCATGGACAATTATCTATCTTTCAGAAGTTCATACTCATTTCTAGCTAAGTTATGTATTATTCTTATAATACTTTTCAATCCAACTAAGAAGAAAGGAAACAAAATGTAGAATGAAAGCCTAAACATGCTCAAGTAATAACCTAAACTCAGAGAAATATTGATCAAGTATAAAATTTGTACTTGGTACAAAATTTGCCAGATAACTAAGTAACACAAAATCTATACTAAATTAAATTTTAAGATAAAAACTTTGGATCTTAGTACGACATAACATTAAAAAAACAAAAGATTAAAACCTTAAGATTTAAATGTAACACCGCAGTTTTAGAGCTTTATTAAGACTTAATACATGATCGGAACCTCATAGTTGTCTTAAGATAGGTCTAGAACATGAGAATAATTTTAAAACCCTGCACAACCTTTTGGTAATACTATCTTATAACCTTATAGGTATCTCAAAATAACTCTAGCAGCCAAAAGTTTCATTATCTTCAACTACCCTTGAACCTTAGCATTGTTTATCCCAAATTAGGTAAGCAGTCCTGAAGCACTACAAAAGGACCCATGAGTTTCCCAACTTTTTGTTAATTTAAAGGAGTGCGCTTGTGCTTGCGAGGCGTGGTGCTTGTTTCCAAATATATCAGCATACATACCCTATTTATTAATTAATAATAATAATAATAAAGATTTTAAAATTAAAATCTATAATGTTTAATATTAAAAAAATAGTTTTACTTTTTATTAAAATATAAACTTTACATCTTCAGTGAAACTTAAACTCGTAAATCTTAAATAAAACACAAGTTTAAACTACTACTGTGTTTTTATAATTTATTATAATTGTTAATAGCTATAATTATACAACCAACAAAAAAGATTTTTAATTAAGTAAAACTCATACTGTATAATTCTACAAATTTAAATTCAGTTAAAATTTTCCCAAAATCCATAAGAGAAAAAGATATATATGAAAATAAAATTCTACAAAATATATAAAATAAAATATTTCCTCATGAAGGATTTTTATTTTTTTCTTCATCAAGGTGAATTCATTTTTTATTGCATCTAATGCCGCTACACACTTTTTAAAAAAAAAAAGAAATTAAAAAAATTAAAAAAGCACAATAAATAGATATGTTAATCGATTTATGATGTCAATTATGTATGAGAGCTTACCCTTCCTTACTCTTTTCATCAGATGCTTTGATGAATTCCTCATATTTCAGTGCCAATCGACAAGCACCAACGCTACAATTAAAATTAGCTAATTATTTTTTAAAAAAATTACAATTCAACGTATCTTTCAAATGGTAACACACATAAAAGTATAATCTCACTCGAACTTATGATCTCTTGTAAAAGAATAAATGCATCAACTATTAAACTAATTAATTAATTAATTAAGTATACACATATACCAATTAGATATATATCCTATTAATAGATATTTGATTAATTAAATTATTAATTATTTATCTATTAGGTTGATATCTATGTAATAGTATCCTTATCTATAAGAATATGAGTTCAAATCACATTATACATCTCATGACATATCATTTAGTTATTAAAATGTATGAATTTTTACCAACAAAAATTATACTTGAGAAGTTTTAGTATTAAATGCATATTATTAGATCAATAATAACACACATAAATACTTTAAATTAAAGAGTTTTGAGCTATGATGATTAGCATTAATTATATACCTTGAGGAGGCTTCTTTTATCTTGAAGTAAAGTTCGCAAATCTTAGGAAAATATGTACTAAATGCTTTGTCCCTGAAAATTAAGAGAAGAAGACCAAATAATTAAAACTCATTAACTAATCAACGTGGTTAATAACAACTAAGATCTATATCAAGATATATATTATGTACACATATAAAGCTTTAGCCATGTCTGATAATGTCATTTTAGATTCAGCTACGAAGATGGAGAGCATATCCGAGAAATAATTAGGACTGCAACCAGGTACACCTTTAATTTCATATGCTATTTCAAAAAAGTGATCTACCATATCCTTTAACAAATATTGAATACAAATCAATCAATGATATCGATATATATACATGATCAATAAATAGATAAGAGAAAAATTGATAAGATGTTAAGCATTAAACCTCTTGTTCCATCGAGTGGATCATGCTGAGGAGTCGTAAGCTTTGATCCATCCTTTTCGAGACAATAAGAGAAGAGAAAAATGGTTTTGCCAAGAGAAGGGAGATTGTTTTTTTCTTCAAATCTACAGTGCTCACCAAAGCAGCAGAGAGTTATAATGAGTTTAGTATTTATAACAGATTGCTAATAGTCTAGGTCATTTCTAGTGATTGATATTTAGGTTATCAATATTGTATGCATTACTGAATTTGCATTTTTTTGAATTTTGTGTTCCAAGTTTGGATTAATCTTGCTAAACATTTTATGAGAAATTTTTTTTTTTAAAAAAAGAGTTTTGTTTAATCCATTATAATATTGTGTAAAACACAAATATGGTTTTTCTCTAAATAAATCACTTCAACTGATAAAAGGAATTATATTGGCACATTTGAGAACAATTAATTACTGCTAAAAATTAGACAATAGACGATAAAATTTTACTAGCAGATTTATATTGTCATTAAAAATGCAACAAAGTAAATTTACGACAAATAGAGGAAGCCACTTATCCATTTGAAAAAAAAATTATTTAGCTTTTATATTAACAAAGAGAAATACAAAAGAAACCGAAAATAAAATAGTTTATCTTTATGTTAAAATCTTAAAAAAATTCAATCTCCTTTGTTGCAAGACACCAAAACTTCTCTCTCTTTGTTAGTTGCATCTCATTACAATCATCACCCATCACCTCTCATTATTCATTGAAATATCAGTTTTCCTTATCGGTCATTAAATTTTGTATTTTAAATAGTAAATTTATGTTACTTAACTCACTCATTTGTATGAGATTAAATTATTAATTTAAGTTAAATCATCATTATTATTTGACAGATTACAAATTTAATCATACTTCTTTCTAAAACTATGTAAGTCTGTAAACAATGTAAGTCAGTATAATGACATCCAATAAAACATTTACTTTTTCATTTTAAAAAAAAATCATGGATAAAAACCATTCTGATTAAGCAAGTGAACAAAAAACTAAAACTCATGAACTATATCTTTTAGAAGTCCTTACTACATCTTTAGCTATGTTGTATACTATCTAATTACACTTTTACATCTAATTATGAAAAAGAAAAACAAAATGTGGAATGAAAGTTACTTTTAAATCCAACTAAAAATTAGAAAATAAACGACACAATTTTAGTGGGTGATAGACATTGTCACTAAAAGTCAAAATATCGCTAACTAAATATACAACAAATAAAGGAAGCAACTTCTCCATTTCATGCACAACCTATCCATTTCTTTACTTAGAAAAAAGATTTATTTAACTTTTATATCAGCAAAAAAATACATAAGAATTAGGAAATAAAATAGTTCATCTTAATGTACTCAAACCTAAAGAAAATTTGATCCCCTCTACCATAAGACATCAAAGCTTCTATCTTTGTATTTGTTGCTTCTTATTGCAGTCATCATCAATCACCTCTCATTATTTATTAAAACATCAGTTCTCCTAATCAATCATCAAATACAATATTTTAAACACTAAATGTACGTCATTTTATTTGTTCATTTGTATGAGTTAAATAATTCATTGAAGTTAAGTTCTACTTTGTTATTTGATTAACCTACAATATTAGACATATTTCTTTCTAGTATGGTATTAGTTTATGCAATGTAAGTCAATATAATAACATCCACTACAACATTTACTTTTTTTAAAAGAAACATTCATCATCCATGAATAATAAAGACCATTTTTCTCAAGTAAGTCAACAAAAAACTTAGGCTCATGAATAAATATATATATTTCAATAGTCCTTACTACATTTCTAGCTAAGTTATGTACTATTCGATTAAAGTTTTAAATCTAACTAAGAAGAAAAGAAACAAAATACGAAATGAAAGCTTAAACATCCTTAAGTAAAAACCTAAACTTTAGAAAAATATTCATCAGGTGTAAAATTTGTACCTCGTACCTTTAAAAAAGGTCCTATTACAATTAGAAATTATACAATAGACGATATAATTTTAATAGTTGATTTAGACTATCACAAAAGTTAAAATGTTGCTAGGTAATATGCGACAAATAGAGGAACTCATGTGTCCATTTCGTGCCCACCCTATCTATTTCTTTACTTGAAAAAAAGAGTTGTTTAACTTTTGTATCAACAAAAAGGAGTACAAAAAAATTAAAAATAAAATAGTTCATCTTTGTCTTAAAACATAAGGAAAATGTGATCTACTTTGTTGTAAGATACCAAAGCTTTTATTTGTGTTGGTTGCATTTCGTTATAGTCACATCAATCTCCTCTCATTATTCACTGAAGTGTCAATTCTCATAATTGATTATCAAATATTATATTTTAAACAATAAATATACATCTTTCGATTTGCTTATTTATTATAATATTAAATAATTCATTCAAATTAGTTTCTATTTTATTATTTGATTGAACTATAAATTTAGTAGTAGTTACTTTTAATACTAATTAAACTTATACAATGTAAGTCAATACAATAGCATCCAATATAACATTATTTTCTTAAGATAAAATCATTATTCATTAACAATAAAAACCATCATGCTCAAGTAAATGACCAAAACCATCATGCTCAAGTAAGTGAAACAAAAACTGAGGAGGTTCATGAACAATTATCTATCTTTCAGAAGTCCTTACTCATCTTTAGCTAAGTTATGTATTATTCTTATTCTATTTTTGAATCCAACTAAGAAAGGAAACAAAATGCAAAATGAAAGCTTATACATCCTCAAGTAATAACCTAAACTCAGAGAAATATTCATCAAGTAAAAAATTTATACTTGTTACAAAATTTGCCATATAATTAAATAAAACAAAATCGATACCAAATTAAATTTTAGGACAACAAATTTGTATCTTAGTGCAACATAACATTAAGAAAAAAAGAAAAGACTAATACCGCAGTTTTAGAGCTTTATTAAAACCTAATACATGCTTGAAACCTCATAGTTGTCTTAAGATAGGTCTAGAATGTGAGAGCAATTTTAAAACTCTACACAACCTTTTGGCAAAGCTATCTTGTAAGCTCATAAGTATCTCAAAATAGCTCTAGAAGCCAAAAGCTTCCTTATCCTCAACTACTATTAAACCTTAGCATTGTTTATCCCAAATTAGGTAAGCAGTCCTAAAGCACTACACAAGGACCCATGAGTTTTCCAGCTTGGTATTATTAGGATGTTGATGCAATACATTTCGTTTTTATCCAAGTAATACCTTATAAAGAGTGTTACTACCTCTTATACCACATGTTAGAGAAATTAATATTACTTTTAGACAGTTAAGTAAAGACATTAATTGAGAACAATTGAAAATGTTATATCGTTTGCTAGACAAAATGATCTAGTAAATCCTTAATTATATATTTTTATAAATATTGAACCTTTCAACATGAATTTCATTAAAATTTCTTGCCCCAATATATAAATTACTTAAATCTCACTTCTATTTAGTTATTAAAATTTGATATATATAACAAAATATATATCATGTAAATTAAAGAATAAATTTCTTACTTCCTAGTAATACTCTATTGAACTCTCTATAGTACTAGCAAATGCAACAAACTCCTAACAAGATACAGGAGGAGGAACAAATGGTGATTTTATTACATCTCAAAAATGCCCAATTAAGCCCATCAAAAAATTGGTGTCATTTGATTGCCATTGCACCCATTATGGACCCCATTCGCCTGGTGGGGTCGTTGATTAATAATCACGTGATCAAATCTTTTGCTGGCTCCGAGACCATGGTTTCTTTGGGAATTTAGGTGCTCGAGCCACGATCTTCGCTAGGGGCAACTCTTGGTCAACTTCCTTACATAGTGTCATCCCATATAACATTTTGAATATGAATATCCCTAGTGCCCACCAATCAACTGCATTTCCATGCCCTTCACCATAACCAATTTCTGGTGCTAAGTACTAGTGGGTACCAACATAATACATTAATTAAACATTGATTGGCTCTGTGATGATTTCCACAGCTGCGCGATGTGTTGACTTTTTTCTATTTGTGTTGACTAGGGCGTAAGCAGGAGGCTAAAACAGGTGTGATACAATTGGCTATAATGTATGATGAATTAGAAAAGTTGGGTTTATGATCAGGATAACAACTTGTTTTGTGATTGATGATGCATTTTGAGCAGAAATTATGTGGATTATTGATGTGGGATTATCATCTTTTAGTGAGAGATCGAAGTCGGTCAACGAAATGTAGTCGTCGAATCTTACTAACACATTTTTGGGTTTCAAATCACGGTCAACTATCCCTATCACATGTAGGTATTCTAAGGCCACTATGACTTCAGATGCATAAAACTAGTGCAAAAATGAGAAGGTTACAAATCTGACTCCGAGTAAGAATACACACAAAAATACAATTTGACTCGAGATTAGTCAAGTGACATACACTAATTACAATACAATACAATACAAATAACTTTCAAATGGTGACTCACATAAAAATAAAATCTGACTCAAACTTATAATCTCTTATAAAAGAAGAAACGCATTAACTATTAAACTAATTATTTAATTAATTAAATATACACATATATAGTTAATTAAATTAATAATTATTTATCCATTAGGTGGATATCTAAGTACTTTTATCCTTATCTACAAGAGTATGAGTTCAAAAAAGACTATACACCTCATGACATATCATTTAACTATTAAAATGTACGAATTTTTACTAGCAAAAATTGTACTTGAGAATTTTTATTGTTAAATATATATTATAATATCAATAATAACACATATAAATTCTTCAAATTAAAGAGTTTTGAGCTGTGGTGATTAGTATTAATTATATGCCTTGAGGCGGCTCATTTAATCTTGATGCAAAATGCATAAAACTTATGAAAATCTGCATCAGATATTTTGTCCCTGTAAATTAGGAAAAGAAGATCAAATAACTAAAATCCATTAATTAATCAAATATGGTTAATAACTACTCAAATCTACATCAAGATATATATTATGTATACATACAAAGCTTTAGCCATGCCCGATAAAATGATCTTAAATTAATCCCTAAAGGTGGAAAGCAGATCATATAAATAATTAGGATTGCAACCAGTATCTCCTTTCATTTCGTATGCTGCTACAAGAGAGTGCTCTACCGCATCCTTAAACAAATATGGAATGCAAATCAATCAATAACTTCAATATATATATGATCGATAAACAAATAAGAGAAAAATAGATCAGATGTTAAGCACTAAACCTCTTATTCCATTGAGTGGATCATGTGGAGGAGCTATGTGCTTCAATCCTCCTATTTGAAATGATTGGATAAGAGCTGTAATAACCCATACCTCCATAGTGAGTCAGGGTACCGTAAGAACTTATATTGCCAGTGAAAAATACAATAAACTTTTATTTCTAAATAAAATTAAGTACATCCAAGCGCAGTGTTCACATCCCTCGCCAGTGAGGGTTAACCATTACATCTATCGAAAATCAAGAAAACATCTAATTAAAGTTTGTGTAACTCATACTTTCCTACATGTGCATCATAGAGAACACTGTCTCTACTCACCTAAATTGGTTCCCAGAGTTTGTTTGTTCCATTGTCAATCCCATTCTGACTTCTAAATAGCACCACTTTCAACCTTATAGAGAACACTGTCTCTGCTCACCTAGATTTGTGTAAACAGCCCCAAAAATTTAAAGGAAATGTATATAAAATTTCTAAGTGTGGAAGCGAAATAAAATAGATTATGGTTAACATCCCTTACATAATAACAAAAACGTATTAAACGTATGAAAGAATAAGCTAACTAAAGTAAATACTAGAAATGAATACTATAAGGAAAGCTATAAAATCTTTAGGCATCTACTCGCCGTCTTCATGCGGAACGGGCTCGGAAACCAAGTCCTCCTGATCTGAAATGGTTAAGTATGGAATGAACTACACTAGCCCAGTAAAGATTTCACATTATCTCATTGTCACAAAATTAAAGGTTGGTAGAAAACAAAAATGACCAATGGAGTATAATTTATAAAAAATTCATTTATCAATAATAAAACTCTTTATTGTCCACTTACCTCGGTGAGATTTATGAAAATAACTTATAAAAATAATAACATTATAATATCAGGAAATTATACGCACTCTGTAACATAACATATGTCATACTTTTAATATTTCAATTATCAGGCAATAAATTTCCTCTTTTACCAGCCTACCAGTATCCATGGGAATCCATAGGGGTCCCCGTTACACGTGAACCATTCACCTTAATAACTTAATTCCAGGGCCGTCCCCATACCCCGTCCGGTATAGGCACCAAAATCATGAATCTCAATACCCCGTCTGGTATGAGGGTGAAGCGGGCCGTCCTCATACCCCGTCCGATATGAGTGCCAAAATATTTAAAGTCTCCATACCCCGTCCGGTATGAGAGACAACGTTCCCGGTAGGGTTCTCTATGGACTTGGTTCATCCACCATCTCCCAAGATATCTAATGAGGCTGTCAACTTATCCATTTGTCAACTCACATACCTTTTCTATTTTTCCTTAGTTTTCTGTTTCTCACATAATCATGAATATTTAAACCAGTAACAAGCATCCAATAAGGCAGGCATATCATCGGATTCACAAAATCAAGCCATAATGAAGTAAATAGTGATTCATGCATTCAAAACCATAAAATAAATAGATCATCTACCATAATGCATTTAAAACTATAAAATAACTAAAACAGCAACTGACCGAAAATATATCAGATTTGGACTCCATTAGCCACTTTAATTAATTATACATATCTATTAATTCATAAAATACTGTTTTATCATTTATTAAGCTTTAATGTCATGATAGAAAATAGGGTGAAAGATCCATACTTGATTCGAAGTCTAAGACCGATTTTTTTTTCACTGCACCTACGGGCTGTCCCTAGATTCTCTGAATTTTTTTTCAGGAACTGAAACACACTTCTGGTACCTACACGTGTCCCCAAATAAATCAAAATCAGACCCAGGGCCTATTCAGCCAATTTCGAAATTCTGGCACGGCAGCTCCACCGTGCTCTGGCGACGGCGATCCGCCTCGGGTTGGCAGTTTTCTGGTCGTTTTCGACCGAATTCAGCCAAACTTGTACCGGTTCCTGTGATAAAACACACGTAGGGCCCTCGGTGGGCCAAAAAATACAAAAAACTGAGACTTACCAGCGGTGGAGCTCTCGGGCTTCTCCGGCTCGAGTCGCAGGTTGGTGTTTTGCTCTAGTAAACCTATAGAGGAAAGGACAATGGTCACAGTGATGGAAAAATTACATCGAACGAAAATCGGGAAGGGCCTCATCGGAGGCAAAAACTGTAGAAACCCACGGCGGCGCCACTGGTTTGGCTCCAATTTGGCCACAGGTGGGTTTAGAATCGAAATCCGAGCTAAAGGGAAAATGTCTACCTCATTTGGCGGCTAAAAAGTTCTCCGGTGTGGCGGCAGGTGGCGGCAGTCGATTCCTCCGGTGGTTGGGCTGTCTTCTCCGGCGATGGCTCTAGCGGCTAGAGTTTGGGTTTGGGTATGGATGAGGTTATTTATAACCTTCTGCTTTTAATCTGAACCGTCCATCACGATTTAATCTATACCGTCTGATCGCGATTAAATTGGGAATGAATTTGGGCCGTCTATCACGATGCGATCTGGGCCGTCCATGCGTGATTCAATCTTGGCTATCCGCAAGCGTGCAATCTGGGCCGTCCGCACACGCTTTTAATCTGGGTCTTCCGTGCGTGCGGGAACAGATCTCAGCCGTCCGATCGCACGCACGCGGATCAGCCACGTGGCTCCACTCCGTGTGGCCTCCTGCGTTAGAGTTTCTGCCACGCGGCGTGCCTTGGTTGGCCAGGGCTGCTGACGTGGCATAATTTTTCTAAATTGTATTTTGACCCCTGGTTTTCAATTTTCTTTTCAAAAAATACCCCCATAATCTGAATTTTCACCCCTCTTCCCAAAATTATTTTCAATTAAATCCCAAAAAAATTTTATGCCTTTTTATCATTATTATTATTTTTATTTCTATTTTATTAAATTAAACTAAATTAAAACTATATATTATTAAATAAATAATCATTTAATTCATATAAATTTACAAAAAAAAATTAAAACAAAACAAATTAATGTTCATTAAAATAATAATAAATTTTTTGGGGTGTTACAATTTGCCTCTCAGAATTTTATATTTATTTTGTTTTTAATCCTTTTCCAATTCATTTCCCTGTCTCTGCACCAATACCACCATTTCCCAAACAGACATCAAGAGAATTAAATCCAAAAGATAATTGAATAATAATTCCCAAATAGACATCAGATTTAGACCACTATTTCCCTCTTTTTTTAATTTCCTATCCCTCTCTCGTTCTCATCCTTTTAATTTTCCTCCAGGTTTCTAACATATTTCCTCTGTTCTCTCCTCATAGCTATCCACATGATAATTCCATCATTTCGTCCAATCTTCTATTTATCCTCATATCTCACTCTCCATTTTTTTTTTGTTTTTACTCTTGGTTCTAATCTGATTTCAAGAAAATGTCCCTATTCTAAGATCAACTCATTTCTTCCCAAAAATATCTCAAAGAATTTAAAACATAAATTCTACTCAAGTAGTGAGAGTCAAATTTAACTTAGTTCTCAATGACGACGTTAATCTGATTGACGGATTCCTCCCTTGTTCTACTCCCAACTCCACCACTAGCTAATTAATCTGATTGAAGAAACTGCACATAAACTTCCTCTTAGTGTACCCTGCAGCCCGACGTCCTCTTTGAAAGTGAAGGAGGAACCATCAGAACCATTTAGGATGGCAAAGAAATCCCTAAATTAAATAAAATTGCAAAATATTTTTTGATAATTGAGGTATAATCAATATTTTTACTTTTAATAGTTAAGTTAGAAACAAATAACATCTTCCTAGATATAATTATATAATTATATATTTACTTTTTGAAAAGAAGATTTTTATCTCTTTAACTGCTTAAGTAGTAATCAAAATTTTAAATTTTAATGACTAATGAAGAAAATAAATCTCTAGACTTTGACTTCTAACAAGCATTGAATTCTCTAAATTTAGATATTCTTTAAGTGTAATCTTATAATAGTTTTTTTATAGATAACATAATGAAAATAATGTTAAAACTCTAAAATATTTGATTACATAAGTTCAAAAATAAATTATGACATTTTTAGTTTTTTTTTCTTTCTTGATTCTTTCAGTTTTTCTTTCAATCTTTCTTTAATGATATAATTTATATCTATGATGCAATGTTCATATAGGAAATGATAAAATAGTTTCTTTACAAAATTAGCTCTATTTATTTCTTCACCACAATATAATTTCTTCATATTCTGATCCTCACATTTATTATTGTGTTACGATGTGATCAATTTTAGGTGATCTAGAAATATAAGAAAAGTTAGAAAATGATTGGGAGAAGGAGGAAAAACATAAGGAAATGAGATAGGAAAACAAGAGTCAAACTAGAAGTATTATAAAGGTAAGTTCTCTTTTATTCCCCTAACACATAACGCACAATTAGGTAGTAATTATAAAGTAGATTCGTTATAAGGATTCATATTTTTCAAACAGTTTCTAAGTTTTAGCTAACGATCGCGAACTAACTCAAATAACATATTTGACTTTTTATTAAATTACTTTTTTACTCTAAATAACAGAAAAACATAAAAGTACAATCTAAATTAAATACGTCCAAAAATATATACATGTACTTACATTAAGTGGTATTAAATCTATCTTGTTCATTTGATTCAATTTTTACTTTTTGTGTAATTACTAGTAATCATTTACATGTTGAATGAGGTATATATTCATTAATTTTATTTTTGAACTTATATTTTCAGCTTGAATTTATTGAATGAAATTTTATTTCATAATCCTTCAAATATATGAAGATTAATTAGAATTTAGTTCGCAAAAAACATAAATAAGAGAGTTTAAATATTAAAATTGTGATATATTATTAAATTATAAAATATTTGAGAAATGTAATAATTAAATTTCTTAAGAAAAGGATGAAACTTGTTCAGAAATTAAAGCAAATGGGACAATTAGATACATATACAAATATTTTAAGTTCTAATACTATTCTATATTATACTAATATGGTTTAGTCATTCTGTCATAAAATGGTGCATGTATGTTATATATATGTAGACATATATATATATATATTAATGCTCCTAAGGATGAATTAACCCTAAACAGAAAAGACTAGAAACGAAAAAAAATTGAAAAAGAAAAAATGCTCAGCACATGACATAGAAAATGTTTATGAATAATGAGTGGTTTACAGATCAGAGAACAGAGAGTTATATGCATAGGTGGCCGCAATTTGTTTCCTTGTGAAGGAAAACGGTGAACAACTCACTATCAATTACTCCACTCTATGTAACCGCCATTTCACTCTATATGTATATACATACACCTATAGACACTGTCTTTTTCATCACTCTCAATTACCAGTTGATTAGCTCTTCTTCTCATTAATGGCTGATACGGCTGCTCTCAAATCCCAGATCTTAAATGTTACTTTCTCTCTTTCACTCACTTTTTCTCCAATATGCTACTGTATGATACATATATCTATATATATAATGATTTTGATGCATGCGTGTTTAGTTAATACTTGTAATGGTGAGGTGCAGGGAATAGTGAACGAGCAGCTTGCAATGGCTTATGGAATGAAAGAGATTCAAGAATGTGGACCTTTTTATTTTTTCCATCGGCTTCCTACTTTCATGAAGGATTCTCGAGTTATTTTAACAAATATGATGATAAAATTGTATTTGTGTGTCTATTTATATATATATATATATAGATATAATATTGCATATGTCTTTAGTATTTTTTGTAAAATGCAATATATATTAATTTTGCATAATGCAAAAAGTGGAACTTAATACTCTAATACGAATAAAAATATAAACAGTCGTTTGATTCATTTATATCCGTTTAATCATTCATATATTATGTGGGTATATATATATATATATATATAATTGGGTGTGTATATATAAGTATAGATAATTTTGCTCTTTATTTAACTTCAGTGAAAAATCGGAGGTGGACTTTCACGAGATTGGAGAACTTATTTTCAAAATCAAAGGGGCTTCTTCATGATAATTAATTATACAACCCCGGATAAACTATATAAATGATATTAATGTATAGATCATAATAAATATTAGTGTGTGTGTGTGTGTGTATATATAATCATGGTTACTATGGTACTCCAGCATTGGTGCTTGTCGCATGGCACAGATCTGTCGTGAATTCCTTAAGCCTATTGAGGAACAATCTAAGCAACAATGAGCAAACACTTATTTTTCTGTGTTTTGTTTTCATCTCTATAATATTCTTATACAAATATATGCACCAATACATATATATATATATATTGAAATTTCATTTACTCAAATATTGATGATCAAATTAACTTTGGTTCAAAAATTCATCTTGAGACACTTGTGTCTTTTCTATAGGTGTATCTTTCAATTGGAAGCACTCAAACATGAATTCTCAATCTTGCAAGAAAAATTAAGCATTCTTCATGAGGTAATTAATAATTATTGTTGGTATTTTTTATAATGGGTAATCATTTCACATTTTCATTAATAATTTTTTTAAGCTATTATATTGTATATTTATTTTTACAACACAATTTCTCAATTACTAGTGTGATTTGACCCACAACCTAAATATTTCTATGTAATTTCTTCATTTACAAATTGAAAATATATACATATATATGAGATTAATGTCTATTGTTGTTGGAAATATATTTATTTTTTTATTTTTGATATTTTTTGTGGTACAGTTTGAGAGAAGGATTGCGGCTAATGCTAGACCTAGATGAAGCAAAAGTTGTTAAATGCTATATGTTTAGTTTCCTTTATGAGCTGAGCTTTAGTTTCTTCTATGAATTGATCCCATAAACTTGGAAGTTTGTAACAGAGATTTAGTTTCCTTCATGAGTTGATGCTAAGAACTAAAAACTTACAAGTGTATAGTAATGCAAAAATATGTAATGAATAAAATATGAGTTTGCAAAAAATATCTTATCATCACTTTCTAATCACTCTCTCAGACAATGCTTTACATACCAGTTGAATTTTTTCAACTAATCTGGAACCAACCGAGGAAATGTATTGAAAAGTTTTTTTATCAAGCATTAATTTAGATGGAAAGGTGATGATTTACGAGATAGAAAAATACCATAACCAATACAAAATGATTTACAAGATGCAGAAAATATCATAATCAAACATTAGAATTAAAATAATGTAAGGTATTTTTGATTTATAGTGAATTCTTTAAAAGAATGTCTTTCACTCCTATAACACTTTATATATGATATAAAGTCTGTAAATAGGAAACAACTTATTTAATCTCCAATCCAAGAAGATGTTTTGAGCTAATGCTAATCCTAAATCAACATATCATTTTTACATTAAAATCCTATGATACCCGAATCATTGCTCAAAAGCTTTAACCTCCAAATAAAATGAAAAATAAACCATTGTTATCATCACCATTATACATTTAAGTTTTTTAAATAGGTAAGTTGAGCCATAAATTGAAGTTACCTATCCTTGTGTGAAAGCAGCTTCAGAATCTTATATTATATACATCTGTTGGGAGTTCTTTTGACCATGTTTTCTCTTGGGGTTAGCACTTATCATGCAAGAGAAGGCATTGACAAGCTAAGAATCCTCTTTAGTTATTAGAATTTTTTTTGCACTTGGGTCTGCAAGTAGAAGCTTAGCCACAAGGTATCCAAGAATTGATCTTGTTTGGAATAACCGTACTTGTTTCCTGATGAACTTTTCTATTTTCATGTCATAGTATTCAGGCCACTTGTCTCTTGATATGTGTCTTTCAATAACTTCAACAGCTCTTGCAGTGATTTTTGGACTTTTCATCTTTATGGCTACAACAGTAAGCTATAAAAAGTCCATTTTTAAAATCTTAAGTCGCACTGCCTATTGTAGGCTGATTCAACATTGACAGTTGGATATTTGACTTAGTTTTGGATTTATCTCCTAAAATTTTTGATGTTTTGTTAGTAGTGATAGAATTTGAGTTAGTGGCAGATTGCTCTACCATTTCTTTTTATTTTTAGTTCAGTTGTAAAGCCTATTTAAAAGGCATTTCTGGTTGCTGATCTATCATCCCACTGATTTTAAAATTCCAATAGCAATTCATACCCATAAAATGTTTTGATTAATATTTTTATTTTTCTACTGCATTCATTTCTTGTCTACTATATTTTTCCTTACTGCCGCAAGTTTGAGTTTAACAAAGCTCTCTTCTCCAATAATAGTAGTATCAGAGCAAAGTTTGGTTGTAATTGGGCGTGCATCTCATGGCGACAAATGGCAATGTCGTGAATATTTCTCAACCATCAATTCCTATCTTTTCGTGGTGAAAGCTACGAATTTTGGAGCATTAAAATGAAGACATTATTCAAGTCTCAAGATTTATGGGACTTTGTTGAGAATGGGTATCCTAATCCGGATGAAGATGGCAGGTTAAGAGAAAATAAAAAAAAGGATTCTAAAGCACTATTTTTCATCCAGCAAGCAGTGCATGAATCTATTTTTTCTAAAATTTCAACTGTAAATACAACCAAAGAAGCATGGACGACTTTGCAAACAACATACAAAGGCTCATCGAAGATAATTATGGTAAAACTTCAATTTCTTCGTCATGATTTTGAGATGTTGTAAATGAAAATTAGAGAATCGATACAATAATTTCTTTTACGAGTTGCAAGGGTTGTTAATTAAATGAGATCTTACAGGGAAGAGATTTCTGATCAAACCACTATTGCAAAAGTGTTAAGGTGTTTAACTCTAAGTTTTGATCACATTGTTACAGCCATTGAGAAGTCTAAGGACTTAGCAACTTACTCATTTGACGAGCTGATGGGTTCTTTGTAATCCCATGGGCCAAGATTGAATCAGGTGAATGAAAAGACTGAAGAGAAGGCTTTTCAAGTGATGGGGGAGTCTCCCAAATAACAAGATGATTCAAAGAAGGCACAAGTAGAGGATGTGGTAGAGGAGGTTATCGAGGCTGCGGTAATCGAGGTAAAGGCAGAATTGCTGGACAAGATGAACAAAGGGAGATGATTGGAAAACAAATAAATTACAAAAGTAATATTTAGTGTTATTATTGCAAGCGATACGGGGATGTAAAGGTAGACTGCTAAAAAGAGAAAAACAAGCAAATTATGTTGAAGATGAGGAGGAGATTGAGCTATTTATGGCCTATCAAGATGGCACCAAAGCATCAAGTGGCATATGATTTTTGGATAGTGGTTGTTTCAACCATATGACTGGGATCAAATCTCTATTCAAGGAGCTGGATGAGTCATGTAAGGTGAAAGTGAGACTTGGTGATGATGGCAAAGGCACGGTGGCATTAAGCAATGGTCATGGTAACACAAAACTCCTTCACAATGTCTATTTTATTCCTACTTTATCACAAATCTATTGAGCATTGGGCAGCTTATGGCTAGTGGGTATTCTATAATGTTTGATGATGTGTCTTGTGTGATTAGAGATAAAACATTTGATCGAATTATTGTTGGTGTTTAAATGGAACTTAATAAGCTTTTCCAACTTGAGGTTTTTAGTGTTAAAAACCATGCTCTTATTGTTAAAGAAAATAGTACAAATTATGGCATTTAGGATATGGACATTTAAATGTAAAAGGTCTACAATTATTGAGTTAAAAGGAAACATTGTTCGGGCTACCTAAAATTGAGTCCTTAAATTTTTGCAAATGGTGCATTTATGGGAAACAATGTAAAAAACCATTTGCTATAAGAAAGTATAGAAGGGCATATGAGTGTGTTGAACTTGTACATACTGATTTGTGTGGCCCTATGAAAGCACAATTTTTTGGTGGAAGTCAATATTTTTTGTTGTTTACAGACTATTACAGCCGTATGAGTTAAGTTTATTTCCTCCAATTCAACTCTGAAATGTTTGAGATCTTTAAGAAGTTCAAGGCACTCGTTGAGAAGCAAAGTGGAAGAAGCATAAAGGCATTGCGTACTAATAGAGGAGGGGAGTTTCTATCTAA
>NW_019014247.1:0-34095 GCF_000150535.2 Carica papaya | reverse complement strand
TGCCTGAATGTATAGTAATCCAGAATTATGTGCTTACTCTAAGATGAGTCTCTTCAAGTTAGGGTATCAAGAATGCACAGTCTTCCTTTGAATCGAAGCAACCCATCATCAGGAACTCTGGAGCCAGGTCTTAAACCTTGTTCGGTTTCTTTTTTTAAAGTCCCTATAACAGAGTCAGCTTCTTGAGCATCTTTAACTTTCTAAATCAATACTGCTTGATTCTCAAGCTGACTATATACATTCCTTGTTTATGAACATCCCATTATAATTCCTGTAAGGTCTCTAGAGTCTTGTATTCAAAAGCTATTAGTTTTGCAATCATGCTGGAGGTGCTGCGACTCAGTGTATCAGCCACCACATTTTCTTTTCCTATATGGTAGGATACCTTGCAATTATAGTCCTTAAGAAGATCAATCAATCTACGCTGGTTCATGTTTAGTTCCCTCTACATGAAGAGATATTTAAAACTCTTTTAATTAGTATAGATCTCAAACGTCTCTCCATACAGATAATGATGCCATATCTTAAGGGCATGTACAATTCTAGCTAATTCCAAGTCATGAGTCGGGTAATTTCGTTCATGGTTCTTGAATTTTCTTGACCCATAGCTTATGACTCTATGATGTTTCATTAACACACATCCTAAACTTTGACTTGACGTGTCAGTGTACACAACATAACCCCCTAATCCACTTGGTAGAGTTAATACTGGAGCTGTCACAAGTTGATCTTTGAGTTCTCTGAAGCTATTCTCACAGTTTGGGGTCCATTCAAACTTAGTATCCTTCTTAGTAAGCTAGGTAAGAGGAGTTGCAATCTTAGAGAATTCTTTCACGAATCCGCAGTAATACCTGACTATCCTAGGAATTTACGGACACCTTTCACGGTAGTGGGACATTTAGATTAACTGGTATGTAGGTGTGAAATTTGTCGTCTAAACTTCGAAGCAAGCATAGAGTATCGTGGAGAAGCGAGAAAACCACCCTCGGAGTTGAACCCGAGGCCGAATCGCACCACACCAGTGCAGGTAAGCCTTTTTTTGTGATTGTTTGGCTGTTAGGGCGATGGAAGCGGGCGGTTGATGTTGGGCTGGCCACACAAGCTTAGTCTAGTCGCTCATCCACTCAAAAACCGAGGGTCTTCCTCGGGTACGAAAACCCGATACTCTCGATTTTGGGAATAGGGACCGTTGAGGAGCAGATTATTCACCCTTACGCGGTGAGCCAGGCATCCCGTCAGATTGTCATTGGAAACCATAATTTGGTCGAATTTAGCCTCTGTTTAATATTTAAATTACATTAATTAATATGTGTCGTCTGTGTGTACAGTGAACTAGGACGTTCAAGCAAATCTGGGAAGGTCGTTGTGCAAATGAGTTGTAAGTATTTCTGATTTTGAACCTAGATTAGGATTTTGAATTTATACATGTATATTATTAGTTTTATGTGTGTTTTAAACATAGAACATATACGAACTCGATTTCTTGATGAAGAACAGAAACCGAACCTATTACAAGTGAACCCTAATCTGTTTGAAATTTATGAGGAGATGGAAACCAGAAAAAATCAATTACTGAGGAATATTTGAACTGATGATAAGAAATAAAATTTAAATTTAAAAGAAACCACCAATTAAGTGGAAGGTTGAGAAAAAGAAAATAAAATAACATAAGAAAATGAATAAAAATAAAAGGGAAGTAATTATGGTTATGAAACGATTAATTTAAATAAAATTTAAGAGCAAAATAGAATAAGAGGGAAGTATCTAAAAATTGGAAAAGGAGAGGATGTGAGTGAATAAGGTATGGACCGTGGAATACCTTATCGTTTAGTCTGAATCGAGGAGGGAAGTGTGTGTGTGTGGTTGAAGTTCAGCGGGCATGGTGAACTTGCACATAGATAGAGTTTGAAAGTTAGTCCAGACGTGGATAGGTGTTTGTGAGTGTGGGTCACCTAACAAACATAACTGTTGTGGCCATTGTGAGATTTTGTATGTGTGCTATCCACGCGATGGGGAGATCCACTTCACATCTCCTCGACGACAACATAAACGACATCACGCGATAAAACCTTAGAGATGTCCTTTTGGGTGTATATATGATATTTCGAGTGTATTTAGTTATACTTCGAGGTTATGAATGATATTCGAGTGTATATATGTTCTTTCAAGTGTATGTGGTTATACTTTGAGGTTGTAAATGATATTCGAGTAAAATTTAGAAATCCAGTGTTAAAACCCTTTCCGGCTAGTTTCGGCCGATTTCGTCTAGTTTTATACTCATTCCTGCGAGAAAACACGTTAAGGGCCTCAGTTGGCCTAATAAAATCGAAAAACAAAAGCTTACCGGCGGCAGGGTTTTCTGGTGCAGCGATTTTGCCGGCTCACCTTCGCGGTTGGGCATTTTTCTTCGGTCAACCTGTGAAAAACAGAATGGTGAATACAATAGTGAAAAAATCGCACGAAACAGAAATCAGGAAGGGTCTCATTAAAGGTGATTTTTTATTTTTCTTGCGGCGGCGCTGCTAGATTTTACTTGCGGTTTTCGGCTCATCCGCCGACCCTTTTGCTCCAATTTAGTCATGGAGGTTTTAAAATCGAATTTTGAGCGAATGAAAAAATTGTTTACCTCGTTTGGCAGTCGGAGGTGATTTCAGCACGGTATTAGTCGGAGGTGGCTTCGGCACGGCGGTGGACGACGGTCGGCTCTCCTTCCCGGCGACTGGTTTAAATGTGAAGTGAGGTATTTATATCTCTCTTCCTTTAATCTTGGCCGTCCATTGCGTTTGATCTCGAACGTCAAATCGTGTTTAAATAAGAAATGAATCTGGACCATTCATAACAATTTGATCTCGACCGTCTGATCACGTTTAAATAAAAAATGAGTCTGGACCATTTATCGCGATTTGATTTGAACCGTACGATCGCACCTGAGGAGAGAACGGATCTGGACCGTCCACGCGCGCGGGAACAATTTCGGACCGTCCGATCGTGAGCACACAGATTGCCAGCATGGCCTACCGTGTGGCACCGCGTCAGCGTACCTTGCCACGCAGCGCACTCCGGTTCGTCGGGGCTACTGACTAGGCGATCCTACATGACACATTTTTCTTAAATTGCGTTTTGAACATCAATTTTTGATTTTTCTTTCAAAAATACTCTTAAAACTTAAATTTTCACCTATTTTTTCTAAAATTATTTTTAATTTCATTATCCACCTTTTTTTTTTAATTTTTTACATTAAATAAAATTCATAAATTAAAAAAATTATATTTTATACATTAATTTTAAAATTTTAAAATTAATTACGGTTTTTACATAAAGAACCTTGCTGGTGCTTGGAAGAGATGGAGAAGAAGCGTGCTTAGTGTTTCGGTGGAGTTTGAACATTTCGAACCAAACCAATAAGATAGCCAACAGGTGGATGGAGAGAGCATGCTTTTGATAGGAGGAACATAACATCATTCGTATGGTTATATATATATATATATATTCATTTATTGATTTAACTAATTAAAAAGTAATATGAAGTAATGATAGATTTTTAAAAGGATTTAAGATTTTATATGCAAACTAATCACAAAATGCTGTTTGTCACGTGACCATCAAATTAACGGAGTTATTAAAACAATTGTTAATATTAAGGGGACAAAATTTAAAAATATAAAGAATTATTTAAATATTTTTCATTAGTGTACAAATTAATTATTATAAATTATTAACATTTAAACAAATGCATTTTTAAGTATGTGGTATCATTTACATGTCTTTGTAAATAAAATTAAGGATGGCAAGAAATTAGATTTTATTAAATTCGAACTCGTAAATAAAAAAAAATTTGAACTCACTCGGAATTTGGGGTAGATTTGTTTTTTTTTTACAAAAAAATATATTAATTTTATTATTTTAAAATATATTTATATTAAAAATTGAAAATATACTTATTAATATACAATAAATATATTGATTATATTTATTAATAATCAACATCAATATCAAATTAATTATATTTAGTGATATAATATAGTATATTTATTAATATAAAATATATATTCAGATATAATTGATTGGCTTAGAATCTATTCTACAAGATCAAATTCGAATTGACTCGTACTCATACTTTTAATAAAAAATATATTTATATATTATATTAGATTAAATTTAAATGAGTTCAATAAATGGATTTAGATATAAAAATATGGTCTCTATAAACAATTACTTCTAGAGTTTTTTTATTATTTAATTTTGAAAATATCATAAAATTTATGCCTTTCTATAGTCTTATTTTTTTTTTGTTTGAGAAAATGTTATATCTTTTATTTAAAATGAGATATCAATTTATATTATCTTCCACATTATTAAATATAGCTTGTATAAAAATTAAGATTCTTCTTGTTAGTGGTCCTCTCATTAATTTTCCAATCTTATGAATTTTTCACGTGCAAATTTTTTCCATCACACAAAAAAAAAAAAATTAAATAATAATATACCATATGATATTTAACCCTCAAAATAAATTACACAACAAATAATTATTTATTTGGGATCCAATTATACTAAAAATTAATTAATTTTATATGTTCCTATCACCAATATGATTAAATAATTAAAAAAATATAATATAATATGTGTTCAAATATGTATTTTCCACCACCTTAGTTTGAAATTCGATTATTGTGATTAAGAAATTAAACAGGACAACCATATAGTATAAACTATAAATAAATATTTAACATGTAGCAATTAAAAACATGACCAACTATTTCTGCTAATCATTTAATATGTTATATGCTAGTACACAATGACTAATATATATATATATATATATATATATTCACATATATAACTAATTTAAGTATTGTAAACTATTACATAATTATCCTATAAATAGGTAATACGAGTATATAACTATGCTAATCTTTAATTAAATTAGAGTTGTGTTAAATTCAAATTTAGAAATAAATTTTTTTAATGATTTCAATAACTTTTAAACCTACACCATTAGTAAAGCTCGAGATTAAACATTAAAAATATTTTCGACAAATATTATTATACACTCATAAAATTAAAATAAACTAAAATTTATATTTATCTAATTTATAAAAATCACAATTTATATATTGAAAACGTGTTTCACGCATACATAGAAAGTTCTATATATATATTGCAGGAGTTGCAGAATCACCACAAAATTCAAAGTAAGCTCTGAAAACAAGAAGATGAACACACGTATTGAAACCCTACATACCACAAACCTTTTTCCTCTATATTCTTCTTCTTTTTCTTCTTCTACTTCCAATGTCTCCAAACCTTCAGCCCTCAGCCATGACAGAAACTTCCTGCGCCCCATTTACACCCACCATTATTCCCTCTGCAAGTCCAAGAAACTGCTCCAGCACCATGCGAGGAGTTTGTGCGTGCGTGGATCGACAAATCCTTTTCAAGAACTGAGTATTAGATACAAACAGGATCATATCAAAGTTAAAAGTGTTGTAACCGTAAAAGTCACCATTGGTGGCTTCTTCGCCAACTTAGATGTTACCAGACCGCTTGATGATATTGCTGATTTGCTCGGCAAAACCTTGCTCTTAGTGCTCGTTAGCTCTCACCTAGATCCTGGTATGTACATATATATGTATATATGTGAATATATATATACACTTATTATAAGGATATAAAACTAGAGAACTGTTCATTTAACCGGTTAAGATATTAAATTGGCTTGTTTACTAACATTCGTGTTAGTAAAAAATTTATTCAAAATTAATTCAACTCTAATCGATAATGGTTAAGAGAATTTATATCTCTAAAATTAAATATTTATAAATTAGACAAAAAATTATTTAAAGCAATATAATTTGCTTAAAATAGAGAGTTTTAAAGCAATATATATATATATGTACGTACTCATGGACCATGCACATGCGTACATATGCCTACATATATTTATGTGTTTATATATATGCACGTGTGATGTTTCGTATAGATACAATAATTATGGATTTATGGACTTCCATTTTAATTGAATGTAAAAATAATAAATATATTAATTGAATAATGACGCAATAAACGGTGAAACTCCGTTTTCATGTCCGGCAGAGACTGGTTTAGAGAAAGAGAAGGTAAAGGCGTTCGCGCACAGATCGAGCCAGGAAGGAGATGAAGTCAAATATGAATGCGATTTTAGTATCCCTGCAGATTTTGGATCTATTGGTGCAGTGGTCGTGGAGAATGAGCACCACAATGAGATGTTCTTGAAAGATATTGTGCTCGACGGCTTACCGGACGGCTCTGTTCATGTTAGTTGTCAGTCTTGGATTCATTCCAAGTTTGATAATCCTGATCGAAGAATCTTCTTCACCAATAAGGTAATTTCATTTTTCTGCATCTGTAACTTCATATTAGCAAGTTTTTTTTTATGAGGTTTTGATTTTATGTTTTTTATTATATGCAGTCCTACATAACGCAAGAGACACCAGAAGGGTTGAGGAGATTGAGAGAGTTAGAGCTTGAGAATTTGAGAGGAAATGGACAGGGAGAACGTAAGAAATTCGAGAGAATATATGATTATGATACGTATAATGATCTTGGTGAGCCGAATCAACCAGATCTTGCTAGACCTGTTCTTGGAGGTAAACAAAATCCTTACCCTAGGCGTTGCAGAACAGGACGTCCTCGCACGAAGGAAGGTATCCTGAAATTAGTGTTTATTGAGGAAATTAGTGTTAATATACAATCAATTATGAGCTAGTAATTCCTTTTAATTTCATATTGGATTAGGTTAGAAAGTGAATTTAAACTTTGTGTTATTACAGATCCATTATCAGAGACAAGAAGCAGCAGCGTGTATGTGCCAAGAGACGAGGCGTTTTCAGAGATTAAACAGCTGACATTTTCCGGCAACACACTTAAATCTGTGCTTCATGCTCTCATTCCCCAGATTGAGTCTGAACTCGTCGATCCACACCTTCGATTTCCGTACTTCACCGCTATCGACTCTTTGTTCAACGAAGGTATCAGCTTGCCTAAGCCTAAAAATGCTTTCTCCGGAGTCAAATCAATAATTCCAAGACTCGTCAAGGCTGTTGCTAGTAAACAAAATGAAATGTTGTGCTTTGAGACCCCAGAAATGGTTGACAGTACGTGACTCCATTCCTTCTCCCTAATTTCCTTCCTTATCCCATACTTACGGCTTTCTGATTTGATTAATACTGGATTATCGACATGAAATCTAATATTTTGCAGGAGACAAGTTTGCTTGGTTCCGGGATGAAGAATTTGCTCGCCAAATGCTTGCTGGACTTAACCCATATAGCATCCAACTTGTGGCAGTATAATATGTTTACAATCATATATTAACCAAGAAATTGCAGATGCAATATATGTTATGTTATATCACATGGGCGTATATATAATAAATGCTTTCGTGTATTTTCTCTTTCCAGGAGTGGCCACTGAAAAGTAAGCTTGACCCACAGATTTATGGACCTCCTGAATCATTGATCACCACAGAGCTCGTCGAGAAAGAGATTAAAGGAATCATGACAGTCCAAGAGGTACTGTAAAAGATATGTAGGCTTCTTGCTCTTCGTAATTTTTCATGTTTGGTATTGGCTTTCATGGGATCTCTTGGGAATAATTTTTAATATTTAGAGGTAAAAGTGCTCATGTCAATATATCTACAGGCCTTGAAGCAGAAAAGACTCTTTATTTTGGATTACCATGATTTCTTTTTACCTTATGTGCACAAAGTGAGGGAGATTGAAGGCACTACATTGTATGGCTCTCGGACGCTTCTATTCCTCACTGATGATGGCACATTGATGCCTCTTGCGATTGAACTAACTCGCCCTAAAAATGGTGAGAAGCCGCAATGGAAGCAAGTGTTCACACCGAGTCATCATTCCACAGATTGCTGGTTATGGAAGTTGGCTAAGGCTCATGTTTGTGCTCATGACGCCGGTTTCCATCAACTTGTCGCCCATTGGTAAGCATCCATAAATAGAAGTTACATGCTAATAAATAATTACAGAGTTTGACAATCTTTTGGATCATTGGGACCTTAATTGGGCAAGCAAAAGATATTTTAATTGTTTTCTGTGATTTTTACATACATGGAATACTGATTTAGCGTTGGGTTAATTATTCACTGTTTTGTTCATGGGAAAAAATTGCAGGCTAAGGACTCACTGTTGCACGGAGCCTTACATAATAGCAGCTAACAGGCAACTTAGTGCTATGCACCCAATTCACAGGCTGCTACTTCCTCACTTCAGATATACAATGGAGATAAATGCTCTTGCTCGACAAAGTCTCATCAATGCTGGGGGGATCATCGAGAGCAGTTTTGCACCAGGGAAGTATTCCATTGAAATCAGTTCTGTTGCTTATGATCAGCTCTGGCAATTCGACACAGAAAGCCTGCCAGGAGACTTGATTAAAAGGTATGTTGCCTAGCTACTGAACTTTGTCTTACTGGTAAAACATTCTATCAAGATCAGTAGAGAATTCTAGTTTCACGACATTTAATCAAATAAGTCATTGAAATTCGGGATGTATTTGAGTTCTTTTTTTTTTGCTAAACAAACATTTAGGGGAATGGCAGTTGAGGATCCAACAGCAAAACATGGCCTAAGACTAACAATTGAAGATTACCCTTTTGCCGCTGATGGCCTTGTCCTCTGGGACGCCATCAAGCAATGGGTTACAGACTATGTAAACCATTACTACCCAGATGCAGCTCTGATCGAGTCAGACACTGAGCTTCAAGGCTTCTGGACAGAAGTTCAAACCAAGGGTCACGCAGACAAGAAAGATGAACCATGGTGTCCTAACCTAAAAACACAAGAAGATCTTGTCCAAATCTTAACAACTATAATCTGGGTAACTTCTGGTCACCATGCTGCTGTAAACTTTGGTCAGTACCATTTTGGTGGCTACTTCCCGAACCGGCCAACAGTCACCAGACACAAGATGCCAACTGAGGAGCCAACGGAGGAAGAGTTCCTGGAATTCTTGAAGAAACCCGAGACTGTCTTGCTAAGGACATTCCCTTCACAGGTTCAGGCAACAAAAGTGATGGCCGTTTTGGATATTTTGTCTGGTCATTCACCCGATGAAGAGTATATAGCGGAGAGACCAGAGCCTTCGTGGGAAGAAGTTCCAGTGATTAAGGTGGCATTCGAAAGGTATAACGCGAGAATAAGAGAGCTCGAAGGAATCATAGATGAGAGGAACGTCGACTTGAAGCTGAAGAACAGAACTGGTGCTGGAGTTGTACCATACGAGCTCTTGAAGCCATACTCGGGCCCTGGAGTTACCGGAACGGGAGTCCCTAACAGCATCTCCATCTAAAAAAATGTACTGAGAAATCCATTTTAATTCAGATAATTACCAAGAAATTTCAAGCAATATTTCCATATAATATTAATCTTCAACCAGATATTACCGCTTTTCACCCATTCAAATTTTTATTTATGAATCCGTGGGTGGATACAAAGTCAACCCGGTTAGGTTTTGCCATTGAGGAGGAGGAATCTCCATCACCAATCCAAAGAAGAAAATTGAATTGAATAAATAATATTATATCATATAAGCTAATGTAATGTTTACGGCAGATTATACAGGTTTTAAAATCGTAAGAAAATTAAAAGCAAAATATACTTGGGCGGGGGGGATCTTTGTGGATTTGCCGGGGGCATTATTTTGTGGTAATCTTGCGGTGGTTTTTCTTACGCCGATTTAAAAAGAGTGTTTTTTATAAAATCTGAAAATTGAAGTGTGTGTGTGTACAGTGTACGTACATCAAAATTCTACTTTAGCAGACAGTAATCAAATTAGCAACCATCATCCACATGAACAACGTGTGAAAGAGTAAAATCAAGATGGGAATCCACTGTTTTAATTTTTCTTCTTAAGGAGAAGTTTTAGCCTTTGTTTGAACTAGTCTTCCATGCACAAGTAATTCAAGGAAGACTGCTAGGGGTTGATAAAGATTTGTACTAAATAAACAACACATTGAAAAAGAAAAAAAACATATATATATATATATATATATATAATCTTATATCCATTAATCATTATTTCATGTAAATAAAATTAATAAAATCAAACATAAACACGATAATTTAATATCGTTCTTATATATAAATGAAAACATATGTTAGGAATTAAAATATGTTATTAATAATCGTATTGTGTGATTAATTATATCAAAAGTTTAATTAAATTAATTAAAGATAAAATCAATTATCTCAAGAATTAATACACTCCTTGCTTGCAATTTACATACTTAAAACTTGAGAGGAGTTAAAGAATATTTAGAGAAAATTAATAAAAGAATTTTCTATCCCTCACGTGGGAATTAAAGAAAATAAAAAAAAAAAAAGAAATGAAATGTCTAAATCGAAGAAAATTCAATTTTGTATTTTACAATAAGTTCAATTACAACCTAAATAAATAGATTCCTCATATTACTTACGTAATAATTTTAAGCAAAAGAAAAGAATGCAACAAGTAATTTCTATTGTGGAAAACGTGTCTATGCGTATAAATGTGTATGTATCTTATATATATATATATATATATGTGTGTGTGTCTCAATTCATAAGACAATCAAGGTTAGCTAGCTACGAAAATGATAAGTTCTCGGTTTCAAAGATTGAACTCCTTAACCTCCCTACCCTCAATCCCCAACCTCTCACCTTCCTCCAACAATGGCGGACATTTCTTCCTCCCGCTGTATTCATGCCGCCATTTGCCAAAAAAGAACGTGAAGTTCTCCGTGCATGCTGTTTCTACGGATCTCAAGGCAGTGTCGAGAAGGGTTAGAGATGAATCTAATCAAGAAATGGAAGTAATTCAAATGTTTGTTCGAGTTAAAGAAAGAAAAGAAGGGTTCTTCGATAAATTAAATTTGACAAAAGCAAGCCACAATAGTGTTATTGCCCTTGGTAAATCGTTGATCTTGGAGCTTGTTAGCGTTGATCTTGACTATGGTAAGTACCGCTACAGAATTATAGTATTATATATATATATATATATATATAACTATTTTAAGGTTACTATTATAATCTTGAATTTGTAGCTCTTAAGACTAATTAATCATTACTAAATGTGGAAACTAACTTTACTATGAAACTCATTAAGCATAATAGATCTTGGTGGCCCAGCTATCAAGTTCTACTTATAGTGTATATATGTGTATGTGTGTATATATACACCAGACACGCAGGTATATAGATATAAATGTAGATAAAAAGTTTATTTACTGATGGGTCATTTCCCTTTGAACAAAATATCGAGTTCCATTTATGGTCCCTGTTTTTGGAGGATCTAATCTTTCCTGCTTGAATGAATGGTTGATTATTTTTCTTAATATATATATATATGAAATATGTAGATAAAAGAGTTCATCAATTATTTGGGTCTTTTTCATAAGAAATTATCATTTTAGTAAGATATTTTAGAATTAATCTTTAATAATTTTTTCTTACAATTTAATTCTTAAAATTTTCAAAATTATTTTTATTGTGATTTTTATACAATCATAAAAATTTTTTATAGAAAATAACCAAAATTCTTTCTTTTGTGTATATTTTATTTTTGTAAAATTTAAAAGTTATAACAATTAAAGATTAATCTTAATAAAAATAATTCATTTGTTTAATTTAAATCATGTAGATTAAAATAACATACATCAAGAAAAAAAAAAAGGTTTATAATACATTTTTAAAAAAATTTCTTTTACAATATCTAATTCTCAATAGAAATATTTTTAATGTACTCAAATAAAAATAAAATCTTAAAGAATAGTGTTTTACAATTTATAAATTCATGACGATCAAATTGTAATTAAAAAAATATGAGACTAAATTATAATATAATTCATAATTTATAGACTAAATTAGTTAGTAATTTCTCTTTTTCTTTTTTATATAGAATAGTTTGAAGAAATATGAATGTCCTAATATTAACTTAACAAGTTACAGTACACACATGTATATACATATATATGTTTTAAGGTGATGCATTCATGTATGTTATAGTTAAAATATTCTTTTATGATTGTTGTATATGTTTTGCCTAATAATAAATTATATGAAATACATGTATATAATATTCTATTTCTTTTTTGTGACATGAAGATAAGGGATTGGAGAAAGAAAGCATCAAGGGTGCTTACAAAGGTAGAGCAAGCAAAGAAGATGGTTATGTAAAATTGGAGTTTGAATTCCTCCTGCCAAAAGCTTTTGGAGAAATTGGAGCTGTTCTGGTTGAAAATGAACTCCATGAGGAGATGTACGTAAAGGACTTGATACTCGTTACTGAATTATCTAATACTCTTACTTTCCTAATTGAGACTTGGGTTCAATCCAAGTTTGATAATCCTACAAAGAGAGTCTTCTTCGCCAACAAGGTCCTAATTTTTCAACTCGTTACTTTCTTTGTATACATATATACATGTACACTTTATGATCCCGATTAGAACAGCTAACACGAATGGTTAATCACACATACAGTCATACTTGCCGCAAGAGACTCCAAAAGGATTGGAAAGATTAAGAAAAGATGATCTTGAAAACAAAAGAGGAAATGGAGAAGGAGAGCGTAAAAATTCTGAAAATATCTACGATTATGCTACGTATAATGATCTTGGCGATCCAGATACTAGCAAAGAACTTAAAAGGCCTGTTCTTGGAGGCACGAAACATCCATATCCGAGACGTTGCAGGACGGGAATGCCAGTTTCTAAAATGGGTATTAATTCATCGTATTTTGTTAAAAAATTTAATTATTACTACTCATTTTTATAAAATATTTATTATTAGAATCAAATTATTTTATAAATTTAAATCAATAGAAAATAATTTGATATTCTATCATTTATATTATCCTAATAAGTAAAAAGTATATTATTTTGCGCCCAATATGCTCAGGTACATAATTAATTTTATTATACATAAAAGGATACTAAATATATATATATATATATATTTGAATTTGTTTCACTGTCAATCACATAACACTTGTAGCTATATGTGATCGTAATCATCTTTCCACATGATTCTTGGAAGAGACAAGTTTTATTTCCGACATATATAAATATGTACGTGTATATATATACACGTACTTGAATATGTAGAAGAGTCATAAGAAAGTAACTAAAAAAATAATATATATATAGACACAGATAACACTAATATCAAAATTATCAACTATATGATCAATAGTTATACAGGAACTTGACTGTAATAAGTTGATGATTTAAGTTGGAGTCCTACCCTTTACACGGGCTGAGTTCTCGTCTGTTTTTTCTCTAGTTGTTATAATTGATATTTATATGTTAATTCGTTGATGAATGTATTAATTTTTATTAAAATTTAATTAATTCTTTTTATTAATGCAGATTCTTTATCAGAAGAAAAAAGTAATGGAACTCCGTATGTGCCGAGAGATGAGGCATTTTCTGATGAAAAGCAATTGAGTTTTCAAGGCAGCTCCATTAAGTCTGTGCTTCAAACATTAATTCCAATGCTCGGTAGTCGACTTCAAGATCCAACAAGCGGATTTTCTTCCTTCACTTCCATTGACTCACTCTTCAATGAAGGAATCGACTTGTCCAAACCCGAAAATCTTGGACTCTTCCGATCAATCATCACGAGGGTTGTCAACTTTGTTACAAGCCAAGATGATATTTTACGTTTCGATACTCCAGAATTGATTGACAGTAAGTAAATCCTTTCAAATTCTCTTTAATTTGCTCCTTGATTAATATAGATATATATATATATATATATATATATGATATGGTATATATGTTTCATCTCATCTATAATCTGTATTCAGGAGACAAGTTTGCCTGGTTGCGGGATCAAGAATTCGCTAGAGAAACACTTGCCGGTCTTAACCCATATAGCATACAACTAGTTAGAGTAAGATTAGTTCTTCAATCATTTGTACTAAATCAAGAATGAAGTTTAATTTCATTTATGATTTATTTCAGGAATGGCCATTAAAAAGTAAGCTCGATCCCGAGATCTATGGACCTCTAGAATCTTTGATAACGAAAGAACTCATCGAAAAAGAGATCAAAGGCATCATAACTCTTGAAGAGGTATCACATATAGAAGTACATATATCAAGTTCTTGTTTTTATGTTTGTTTAAATTTTAGAATTTAACAATGTTAGTAATGAAAAATCAAAATTTGCAGGCTTTGGAGCAGAAAAGGATTTTTATTCTGGATTTCCATGATTTATTATTACCTTATGTGAGCAAGGTGAGGAAGATTGAAGGTACCACCTTGTATGCTTCTCGAACACTCCTCTTCCTCAACGACAATGGGACCCTCAGGCCTCTCGCTATCGAACTAACTCGGCCACGAGATGGTGACAATCCGCAATGGAAGCAAGTTTTCACACCCTGCTACGATGCCGTAGGTTGCTGGCTATGGATGCTGGCTAAGGCTCATGTCGCTGCTCATGACTCGGCTTACCATGAACTCATTTCCCACTGGTAAATATTCTTGAGTCTGTACTAATTATACTAAAAATTTAGGCTGATAGAAAATAGTTTGATTATTGATGTTGGCTTATGGTATTTGACTCAAAATTGCAGGCTAAGGACTCATGCTTCTGTGGAACCATATGTAATAGCAGCTAATAGGCAACTAAGTGCAATGCATCCGATTTATAGACTTTTGCATCCTCACTTTAGATACACATTGGCAATTAACGCTATTGCTAGGCAAAATCTCATCAATGCGGGTGGGATCATCGAGAGCAGCTTCTCAACAAACAAATATTCAATGGAGCTGAGCTCAGATGTGTATAATCAACTATGGCAGTTTGACATGGAAGCCTTCCCTGCGGATCTTATTAGAAGGTATTAAATACGTGTATGTGCATATATACGCGTTGATCAAGAGCTCTTACTATTCGAGTTCAGTTACCTGACTATAGTTTGGTGTTTTTAGGGGAATGGCAGTTGAAGATCCAACAGCTAAACATGGTCTGAAACTAACAATTGAAGATTACCCTTTTGCTAATGATGGTCTAATCCTCTGGGATGCTATTAAGCAATGGATTGCAGACTATGTCAACCATTACTACCCAGATGACAATCTGATCATGTCTGATACCGAACTTCAAGGCTTCTGGACAGAAGTCAGAACAAAAGGACATGGTGATAAGAAGGACGAACCATGGTGGCCTGTTATAAAAACACAAGAAGATCTTATCCAGGTTTTAACAACTATAATCTGGGTATCTTCTGCAGTTCATGCTGCTGTAAACTTTGGTCAATATGCCTTCGGTGGTTACTTCCCCAACCGACCTACAATAGCTCGAATCAACATGCCAACTGAGGAGCCAGACAAGGATGAGTTCAGTGAATTCTTGAAGAAACCAGAATCTACCTTGTTAAAATGCTTCCCTTCACAGATACAAGCAACAACAGTAATGGCTGTTCTGGAAATTTTATCCACTCACTCACCTGATGAGGAGTATATCGGACAGATTCCAGAGGCTTCATGGATAGAGGACCCTGTGATTAAAGAGGCATTTGATAGATTTAATGTCAAATTAAAGGAACTTGAAAAGATTATAGATGAGAGAAATGGTAATTTGAAACTGAAGAACAGAAGTGGAGCTGGAGTTGTTCCATATGAGCTCTTAAAGCCATTCTCACCACCTGGAGTTACTGGAAAAGGAGTTCCTAATAGCATCTCCATTTAATATAAAATCTACTTAAAATATATATAAATGGGTGCTAACAGATTTTTATATATCTTAGGAGATTTGACCATATTTCTCATTCATTTACTTGTAAGCTATGCTCAGTTATATCTTATTCAATTATTTTTAAAGGATGAACTTTCCTTACGAATCATGTGATCTATAAGCACCCAAAGCTCAAGTTATTGCAGAAAATTGCAGGGTGAAATGAATGGTCTGGGTACTATTCATTATTTCCTCCGTATTAAAGAGTGAAGGCTCTCTTGGTTTCATTTTAATCTCTTGGAGAACCAAGAAACAACCTACCATCTTTAGGTCAAGTTTTGAAGTCGAATAGAGAATAGTTGCTTCTGCTGTTGCCGGCATTTGCTATATCAGAAACATATTGGATAACAATACAAAAACTACTTATATGGTCCTAAATCCAATTCAACATGCTCACTCAAACATGTCAGGTCAGATATTGATCTCAAGTCGTAACAGCTTTAGAAATATACCCGCAACCCAATCTCAAGTGCTAAAATCAAAAATCAAAATGCTTTATCATATAAGTATACAAGTATAATCTTGTAGTACATGTAACACAAAGAATAAAACCCAGGTTACAAATGGATTATCAGAACAAAAAAGCTATGGGTTGGTGGATAAGGAAAGGAGGAGACTCTGCGTTTGTATAAAGAATAAAAGAATGCTAAGGTATTTAAGTATTCTAATTACAGAAGGGCAATTATCTTGTCCCAATATTATATAGATACATACATGCAACTAGGTACGTATATGCAGTAGTAAATTGGAGTATACTGATGAAATAAGTGCGTTAGCCACAAATGCAACTCCAAAGATGCTCAATCGAACCATCATTGCCCTGCACAGATTGTTACCATCAAAGTTTTCTCAGTCAGAAGGGCTCAAATTCAAGGCACTTGTCAAACCAATGCAAGAAAATATCTTGGTGATATTTTTGCAGCATGATTATCCTTCAGCATGAACTTCACTGTCCAATCACAAGGAATTTCCACGTGAATCGTTGCACATACACTCAGGAATCGGGTACTTTGTAACATCTCTGCCGACTTTACTAGTCCTTACTTCTGGCTGCCCCATGGATTCACTGTGCAACTCCTTTATGATCCTGTTGAACTCCACTTCAGGCAGAGAGAAATTGAGGAAATAAGGAAGCATATGCCTTTTGTTTGGAGTAATATACTTCTTGTGCCCTGCATACGCTCTGTCTCCCTGTATCCATAATAAGAAAACCTGTTATTCTAATAGATAAAGAGAGTTCTTTTTTTTACAAAAGCAATTATAATTTGTGTATTAACCTGTTGTAACTACCCTAACTAAAAGAACCTAATTACCACTAAAATTTTTTTAGTTTTCCTTTTTTACTATGTCAGCAACTAAGAGAAAATAAATATATGATTCTTTTTTTCGCATGGTCAAACATCATGTCGCCATATATACCTGCATTGCGTGGCCCATGTTTCCTCCATGAGATGGCATGAAGACATCACTCTTCTCGGACACTATATAATCAATGGCAGCCATGAGAGAGGCTTTGTTTGCAAATGGTTCTAGTTCACCAGGCAATGCAAGATCTTGCTTATTATAGAAATGGGGGAATTCACTAGTTAGCGGTAGTAAGGCTTCTTTCCCACCCAATGGCTGCCCTCCGGCCCAGTAGATCCTTGCATCTTTCGGAGCTCCAAGAGCTTTCAGCAACCTAAATCACAGGACGAAACCAAAAAATAAGCCAGAGAAATTTCAAAACCTCAATTAAGATAAATACAGCTAAAATAGCATGGAACATATTCTACCTGACGACTTCCATGGCATTCAAGGGACAGAGACCAGCTAATTTACGCTCATGGTAAGTCATGTTTGATCTAGCAGTTAAAAGCTCTGGCCGCAGTTTCCTTTCATTGTTCACTATCTCATCATATTCTCGGCTCAAACCAGGAAGACAACCGGTTCTCACCCACACATCTTTCTCCATTCGAAGATGAAGGGCAAGGTAAGGTCCCTTGCTCCTCATCCTCTCTGCAAGCTTGTTTCCAAGTTCCAGAATTGGTGGAGCAAACCTCAGTGCATGAAATGCCACCTGAGTTAAACAAAGAACATATAATATGTATCAGATTCATATGCCATCCATGAAAAAAAAAGAAGAGGAATTCTAACCATTCATGTAAGAACAAATTGAATCTTTTCTGGGGGAATACCTTGCAGCGAAGCTTCTGGAGATCAGAAGGCAAATCCTTAGAAAGTCTGGAATCTAGGCCACGTAAAAGCAAAACACCTTCCCTATTGATCTGCAAAAAGAATAAATAAAATCTTGATGAATAGTGCAAATTGGCACCCGAACCTTGACTTTTTGCTATCATCATACCAGAAGGTATAAGAACTTTACTAATAAAACAAGCAGTCAAGAGAAAACAAGCATATCGACAGCTGGTTCATAACACCTGCATCATGTTAAATGAATCATAAAACTCCAGATTTCCACAGAAAGAAAAAGATAAATCCACTAATTAAACCAGTTTTATTGTTTATGTACGAGAGTTTTGAAGCTTTCCACAACATACTTTTTAAGTGGGAATTCATAAATTTTATTAATTAGATGACAAATATACACTAATTATAAAACAATCTCCGAACAAAAACATATATCAATGCACAGTCTAATTCGAACTCATAACCTTGTATGAAGGGAGTGAAATACCAACCATCCAAGTAAAAAATTGCCAAGCACACTTAAAGCACGAGTTAGTTAGAAGGCTCCTCAACTTGCAGCATATAAATTAAACAGCTCCAAGAACTAGTGCAAATAAAAAGGCATACATGACATCAAAAAAAAAGTAGCAATCAATAGATTGATAACAAACGATAAACTGCCTTGGGATCTAAAAATTTTCCCGACAAGCAACAAAGCAAAGCCTTTTAATAGCAAATTCGTAACAGAAAGCAAATTTTCAAAGAATAACCAGAAAAAAGAAAAAAAAAATTCATACCCGCTTAAGATAGCGCGATCGAATCCACTGAGGAGAGACATGAAGAGGAGTCCTCTTTTCTTCTACTGGCCTTGTCATTATATGGGTGGAAGGCAGTGATGAAACTATGCGCACATCATCAGCCAGTACCCTTTTGAAGTGCTCCAAATCAAATATATCAGAAAATTCACTGCAACAATCAAAATAGAAAACATGAAAAAAAATTCAATCTCCTATGCACTTATCAATATAGATAAAGAAAAAGACACTGACACAATAGGACACAAATTTAGCTGGTTTGGACCATTCTATAAAATGGGCACAGCCACTAAATTCAACCCAGCTCGCAAAGTTCTCCTTTTGGTAAAATAGTAAATGCTAGATTCATTGTACCAAGGGAAAATCAAAACGGCACAAAATCTACCACCTTTTGGGGAAGAGAACTTATTAATATACTAAGTTTATACCATTCAGAAATCCAATTTGAAGCGCACAGAGCTCAAGCTCGTCAACTTATTAATATACAAGTTATGAGTATTTACCTCTCATCACCCCAGATGACATTGACTTGCAAGATAGGGACGACAAGAGTAGCACCAAGAATCCTAGCAATCACCACAGCATCAACAATCTGATTCCTCTGCTGATTCATTCCGCCAGAAACCACCACAAGCAGATACTTTCTCCTGTCTTTGACAATTTCAGCACTCTGTCTCTTGTACTCCCCACTAAACCCCAAGCAAGGTCTGTAACCTAACCCATCTGGTTGTTTCCAAAACTCACTTTCCTCATTTGACTCGTACCCTTTGGAGACCAACCCTTGTTTTTGAAAACCCACATCTTGTTTTGAATACTGGGTGGGTGTTAACGCCGGAGATTCACCATTAGCATTCAAAATCTCATATTTATCAACATTGGTTCCAGTAGTGATAGCAGAACCTAGATGGGTTTGTCCGTAGCCATTAGAGATTGAGTCCTGTGGTTGAGTTATAGCACATGGGTAAGGAGAAAAAGGGATCAAAGGATCAACATTGAACCCCAACTTTAGCATACCAAGCAGACCAAATAGAAAGAGAAGCAAGAACCAAAACCTTGGGCTTCTGTATGACAAGTTAGACCCAAAAGGAAACCATCTTGAATTCTTTGAAGCTTTCTTTGGTGAGAGAAGAAGAGATTGAAGTGAAGATGAAGATAGAGAGTTGATTATCTGAGATGGAACTGAAATATAAGAAATCTTCTTCTTTAATTTCGCCATTAAAGAAAGAAAAACCGAGCAAAAAAAAAAAAGAAATGAAAAAGAAAAACTACTCCTTTTGCTTAAAGAAAGAAACTTTCTGGTTTATGTAAGTTTTTGGTTGATTGAAGAAACTCCAGAGAAGAATTAGAAAGAATAAAACGTGTAATTTGTGGAAGGAGAAAAGAAGGAACAGACGGCGGGAATACAAAGTCTGATCACTTCTGTACGCGTTCTTGAGAGAGAAAGGTTTGATCTTTGGACAGTTCCGTGGGGCTTGAATTCAAAGAAGCTAATTTGCTTTCCTTTCATTTTTTTAAGTGGGATTTATAACTCTCAAAATTCAATTTTTATTACTTGTCTTTTCAAAAAACAAAAATAAAAAATAAAAAATCAAGGTAAACCCTTCTAAACCATATTAATATTAAAATTCAATATGGTAAAATTAATTAATATTAATAATGTAGTGATAACAAAAAAAAAAGTCAACATGATGACTTTTATATTTATATTATCTTATTACTAATTTGAAGAGATCAAATTCAATGGAAAAAAGGGTAGTTCATGATTCTTACATATATTTTTATTTAAAAGAAAAATTATATAAATATTATTGAAGGGTAAATGTGTAAAATTAAAAAAAGGGTAAATTTCAAGTGTGAAAAATAATTATTGGGGTTTTTGGAATACATATGTATAGGTTAGGTATATATACATATACATATATATATATATGTGTGTGTGTGTGTGTCGTGTAATGTAAAGGCCAGCTGTTCCAATAAAAGAACATTTTTTTAGGTCCAAGTATGATGACAGGCTGTGACCTGCTTGTCCAATACCCATCAATTTCCCATAAAAACATTTTATTATTTTTATTTTAAAAAATTTATTATATATTCTTTTAGCAAAAATAGCCAATAGGTAATCTCCATCAACCAAGCTAGACGCCAGCTGGCATACACGCTGGCATATATGCCACGTGGCAGATAGTGACGTCTCAACATCTGCCACCTGATGCTCCTTCCTATATTTCTTGCTTTATTTTGGAAGTGGGGCCCACTGGGGTCCACTCCCACCACTTCAAACTTCCTAGGTATGTAAGTTGATAGAGATATTTGCATTTAAATTATATTTTTATTGTTTTTAGTTGTCAATTTTTAAAAAAATATTTATTTTTAAATAATTATTTAGTCAATTTATATTATTTTATATAATATCTTAATAAAATTATAAAAATTTTCTCATCCACCTATAATAGCCGTGATAAATTTTTGTTAATTTAGATATGTATAAAAATATATTTTATGAATTAATTTAATGAAATTTTTGTTATATTTGAAAAAAAATAAATTAGGGATGAGATTAAAAATAATTTTGGAGAAAAATATGTGAAATTTTAAGTTCGAATGATATTTTTAAAAAGAAAAATAAAAAACCGGAGTTAGAGTGAAAATAAAAAACATTTGGCCACATAGGACTGCTCCGTCAATAGCCCCGACGAATCGAAGTGCGTCGCGTGGTAAGGCACACTGACTCGGTGCCACGCGTGAGGACATACTGGTGATCCGCTTGCCCCACGATCGAACGGCCCAGAAGCGATCCTGTGCGCATGTATGGTCTGAATCCGTTTTCTCCTTATGCGCGATTAGACAGTCGAGATCAAACGCGATGAACGGGACAAATTTGTTTCTTCTTTAGACGCGATCAAACGGTTGAGATTAAATGCGATGAACGGTTCATATTAACCCAAGATGAGTATAAATATTTTGCATCACACCAAACCCAAACCCTAGCTGCTAGCCTCCCGCCGGAGAAAAAGAACCAGTCGCTAAAAAAGGGAGCCGACCGTCGACTGCTGTCGCACTGGAGCCACCTTCGACTGCCAAAAAAGATAAAAAATTCTCCTACCCGCTCAGAATTTGATTCCAAGCACCCCTGTGGTCATACCGAAGTAAAACAAACGGCGGGTGAGCCGAAAACCGCAGGCAAAATCCACAACCGCCTTCGATGAGCCCCTTCCTGTTTCTCATTCCGTGCGATTTTTTCACCATTGTGTTCATTGTTCTATTTTCTACAAGTTGACTGAAGAAAAACATTCAGTCACGAAGGTGAGCCAGTAGAGCCACAGCACCGAAAAACTCCACCATTGGTAGGTTTTCATTTTCTGATTTTTTTCGGCTAACTAAGGCCGCCTAATGTGTTTTTTCACAAGAATATATATAAAGGCGGCCGAAACCAGCCAAAACTGGTCGAAATCGTCAAGGCCGAGGCAAATCGCTGCCACAGACGACAGTGCCATCGTCGAAGCACGGCGGTGCTATCGTGCCAGAACCCCAAAATTGGCCGGAAAGAATTTTTAACACCGGTTTTAGTTTGGAGTATTTTTAGGTACGTGAAGCGTATTTTAATCACTACCAAAAAATTCAGGAAACTCGGAGACTACCAGTAGGCGTAGTAGAAAGTTCGGTATTTCAGACACCGATTCGTGTAAGAATCTCTCACCTTATTTTCTGTTATGAAATTGAAGTTTAATAATCAATAATATAGTATTTTGTATAATTTAAAAAATTTTAAGAATAATTATAGGTTACTAATGGAGGCAGAACCGATTAGTTATTTATTTATCATATTTAACCGATTATTGAATTTACAGCTTTAAATATATGATAATATACTGAAATGGTTAAATGATTCAGTTATGCTTCCTTGATGTATATATTACTTGTCTTGCATGATTTACGGTTGATTTGTAAAATTGAAAATTAATATGCGAACGAAAAATTGTTTAGTTATGTAAATTAATGAATGGTTGCCTTACTGGATATCTTGGGAGATGGTGGACAGATCGGGTACATAGGGAACCCTACCGTGAATGTCATCTCATATCGGATGGGGTATCGAGAGATGGTATTTTTTGCACTTACACCGAATCAGGTATGAGGATGACCCGGTTCACCCTCATACCAGACGGAGTATCAAAAGATGGTATTTTTTGCGATTATACCGAACGGGGTATGGGAACGACCTATTAGTTGACAAGTTTAGATATTGGATCATGCGTAGTGAGACATTCCTACAGACTCCCAGGGATACTGGTAAGTAGATAAAAACGGAAAGTTGTTGTTCTTCCTCACTTCAATATGAGATTATAATATTATTTAAGTTATTGTCTCCATAGGTCGACTTTACAAATCTCACAACGGTAAATATATAATAAATGATTTTTCTTATGATAAATAAATTTACTTAAATTAAGAGCTCAATTGGTTATTTTTATTATTTTTACTAACTTTCAGTTTCTGTATCGGTGAGTAGTGTGATATTCTTACTGAGCTAGTGTAGCTCACCATTTCATTAACTATTTCGGATTAAGAGGACCAAGATCCAGATCCCGATCAACAAGAGGGTTGTGAATAACTCACCACCCAGACTCCCTTCAAAAGCTAGTGAAGGTCGTCATAGGATGCTCAGTTGTATACTTTTCGTTTATTTTTTTTTTATTTTCGTTTGTTCTTTTAGAATGGACATTCTCGTAACCCTATTGGGTATTCTAAATTATTGTGTAAGGAATGTAAACTCTAACTCTATTATTTCGCTTATGTATTTAATTTATGATTTTCTTTTCTTTTAAATTATGGATCTTTACAGTTGGTATCAGAGTCGCGTTCCTCGAAACTATTCCTTACACAATAACCTAAGGAAACACTAAAAAAATAAATTATCGCTCAACCATTTCTTGTGAAAGGCAAATACAGATAAATGAGGAGAGAAAAACTCCCACTAAACCGAGCAGCCCAGGAGGGTTCACTTTAAGAGTATGTTGATCGACTATTTGAAATGCTGGAGAGACTCATCGTTGCCCAACAGGCCTGAAAGGAAAGGAGGGAGCTACCTAACCCTCTCCTACCACAGTTTGAGCCACCCCTATAGCAGGAGGATCTTGAGCCACTCTGGTACAACCCTGCTCCTCCACAGTACCATTCGGCACCACCACAGTACAATTCAGTATCCCCATTGTATCATCCAGTACTACCATAGGGTCATCTAGTCCCTCCCTAGTATAATCCAGTCCCTCTTCCACAGGACCCAGTTCCACCAATGATGGACCCATATCATATTGAGAGGTATAAAAGACTAAACTCATCTATTTTTGCAGGGGCATTCTCCTTTGAAGAGGCTGAGTACTGGTTAGCTAAGACAAAGAATGCTTTCACGACTCTTAGGATAGTCCTCGAACAGAGAGTTATACTTGCCACCTACATGCTGGTGGGAGAGGCAGGTTGTTAGTGGTAGTTCAAGCAGGCCCACCTACCCATTCCAATCACTTGGGAACAGTTCCTGATGGTCTTCAATGTAGAGTAACTCCTAGAGCACCTCCGACATCTTAAGAAAATGAGGTTTGCACATCTAGTCTAGAGTGATATGACTGTGTCAGATTATACCTGATAATTCTTAGAGTTGGGCCGATACTCCCCTGAGAGCATAATGGATGAAGGCAGAAAGGCAAGGAAGTTCGAGTAGGGCCTTTGTCCTGATATTAGACAGCAGTTGTATGTGTTCGAGCTCAACACTTACTCAACTATTCTGGCCAAGGCACAGCCGATGGAGAGGAACTTTCGCATTTTTCTTCCAGCAGTGAGGAACCTCAAACCCATGGTTTCACACTGCAAACCAGCACACACTACACCTGTTTAGTAGAACAAAAGATCTAGGCCACTAACTCAGGCTCCTCCTCAGATTTCGATAACATGACGAGCTAAAACTTGCCAGCACTGTGGTAAAGGATCATGGGGACCGACTCTGCTATTGCCTCAATAATACTTGTCATATATGGTGGGAGTGTCTAGCACTACGCTAGAGAGTGTACGAGAAATTAGAACCAGGCCAGACCTCCTCTCTAGGGCAGAGCTTACACCCTTACTCAGTAAAATGCAAAAGCCAACCCAAACATGATACAGGGCACACCTAAGAAAGAAATTTGCATTCGAGAGATTTTGATAGTACGCGATTTTTTGGATGTGTTTCTTGATGAACTAATCGGACTGCTAGTAGACAGAGAAGTTGAATTCACCATAAATCTTCAGCCAAACACCCAGCCTATCTCGGTTGCCCATTACCGCATGAGTCGTATTGACACGGAAGAGCTGAGGAAGTAGATCAATGAATTGTAGGATAGTGAATTCATCCGACATAGTGTCCATTTGGGGTACTGGAGTCACATTTACAATGAAGGGGGATAAGGTGTTAAGGTTATGTACTGACTACAGGGGACTGAATAAGGTCACAATTAAGAACAAGTACCCTCTCCCTAGGATCGATGACTTTTTTGATCAGTTGCACGGTGTCCAAGTCTTCTCCAAAATAGACCTGCATTCAAGTTATCATCAGATAAAGATCAAGGCAGAGGACATTTCCAAAATAGCTTTCCGAACCAGGTACGAATACTATGAGTTCCTATTTATGCCATTTGGACTAATCAACGCACCAGTCATCTTTATGGATTTGATAAATAAGGTTTTCAGAAAATTCCTGAATCAATTCGTCATTTCATTTATCGATGATATCCTAGTATATTCAAAAAACAGAGAGGCATCTGACTCAGATTTTGCAGGTTCTCAAAGAAAAGAAGTTGTATGCAAAGTTGAGTAAGTGTGGGTCCTGATTCGAGTAATCTACCTTCCTAGGATACATCATATCAAGAGATGGAGTGTCAATGAACACCGAAAAAATTGAGACAGTACTTGATTGGGAGAAATTGACCTCGGTCAAGGAGATTCGTAGCTTTCTGGGAATGGCAAGTTATTACCGCAAGAATTTTCTAGCCTAGCTGCTCATTTGACCCAGCTCACAAGAAGAACGTCAAGTTTGAGTTGAACGAGAACTGTGAAAGAAGCTTTTCATAACTAAAAAAGCGGTTAACTACTGCACATGTGTTGACCTTGCCGAGTGGGACAGGTGGATACACATTTTATAGTGATGCCTCCTGCCTAGGGTTGGGTTGTGTTTTAATGCAGGATGGGAAGGTCATAACCTATGAGTCCAGATAGTTGAAGAGTCATAAGAAAAACTACCCCAACCCACAACGTAGAACTTACTACGATTATCTACGCCTTGAAAACTTGGTACTATTACTTGTATGGGGAGACTTTTCATATCTATACCGACTATAAGAGCTTGAAATATATATTCACTCAAAAAGATCTCAACATGCATCAGAGATGATGGATAGAACTCTTCAAGAACTACGATTGCAACATTTTGTATCACCCAGATAAGGGCAATGTGGTAGCGATGCACTCAACAGAAAAAATACAGGTATATTAACTCACCTAATGGTTTTAAAATGCAGGGTAATAGAGGCCGCACAACATATATGACTTTAGGAACTGAAGAGAGTTATATGTTTAGCCCACCTGACTGTTCAACCTGAGTTGATCCAAAGAATAAAAAAAGCTCAATTCGTTGATTCCACCCTAGCAGCTTTCAAGAAAGATGCAGAACATGGAGTAAATTTAGAATTTTGAGTATTTGCCAATGCTTTACTCATATTTTAGGACATGGTGTGTGTTCCATGTGACAATGAGCTGAAAAAGGACATCATGAGAGAGACTCATAGTTTAAAGTTTGTCATGAATCTCGAAAGCACTAAAATATATCAAAGTATACGACCCTGATTTTGGTGGAACATGATGAAAAAAGAGGTAGCTGACTTTGTTTCCAAGTGTTTAGTGTGTCAATAAGTCAAGACAGAGTATCAACGCCCAAGTGGCTTACTTCAGCCATTGCCAATTCTGGAATGGAAGTGGAAACACATCACAATGGATTTTATAACAGGATTGTCTAGGGTACGCTCAGGACATGATGTCAACTGGGTAATATTTGACCAGCTCACTAAATCTTCTCACTTTTTAGCCATCAAGATGACTGACCCCTTGGACAAGCTAACAAGAATGTATATCCGAGAGATAGGTTACATGGAGTGTCAGTGATAGCAGTATCCAACAGGGACTCCAGGTTCACTTTTTGTTTTTGGTTTAGTTTTCAGCAAGCTATGGGAACAAAACTATCTCTTAGTATTACATTCCACCCTCAGACCGATAGATAATCAGATCCGCACATTAAAATATATGCTCGGAGTTTGTGTTTTTGACTTCGGGACCATTGGGATGATCATTTACTCTTAATAGAGTTTGCTTATAATAGCAATTACCAAGCAAGTATGGGCATGGCTTTGTATAAGGCGTTATATGGTCGTCCATACAAATCACTGATCTATTGGGAAGAGGTGAGTGATAGGAAATTATTCAGCTCAGATCTTGTGGAGGAGACTACAGCCAAAATAGTTAAGATCAGGAAGAACATCCAAATGGCTTAAAGTAGGCAGAAGAGTTATGCGGACACCCGAAGGAGGAATTTAGAATTTGAGAAAGGTGATCGAGTGTTCCTCAAAGTCACTCATTTCAAGAAAATCAGTAGATTTGGTAAGAGAGGAAAACTAAATCCCCAATTTATTGGGTCATTTTAGATCTTAGATAGAATTGATAGTGCCACCTACAGACTGGTACTACCTCCAAAACTATCTAGAGTCCATAATGTGTTTCATATGTCCATGCTACGCAAGTATAACTTGAACCCTTATCACATCTTGGCCCGCGAGCCCTTTTTACTCCAGGAGGATCTGTCCTATGAGGAGGTACCAATGGGCATTGTCCACTGAAAGAGTAGAGTACTCTGCAACTGAAAAATCTCATTCGTTAAGGTCCAATGGCAGAATCACACACAGATAGAGGTCACATAGGAGCCAGAATCAGACTTCAGAGTCCAGTATCTCCAACTGTTTGATTAAGTGAGAGTGAGAAATTTGATAGACCAAATTTTTTATAATGAGGGAGAGTTGTAATATCTAGGTCCAAAAAATTGACTGGGATAAATTTTTGTTAATTTAGATATGTATAAAAATATATTTTATAAATTAATTTAATGAAATTTTTGTTATATTTGGAAAAAAATAAATTAAGGATGAGATTGAAAATAATTTTGGGAAAAAGGAGTGAAATTTTGTGTTCGGATGGTGTTTTTGAAAGAAAAATCAGAAACTGAGGGATCAGAGTGCAAATAAAAAAATTTTGGCTACGTAGGACCACCCCGTCAGCTGTCTCAACAAATTGAAGCACGTCGTGTGGCAAGACACGCTGACTCAGTGCCACGCGGGAGGACACACTGACGATCCATGTGCCCCGCGATTGGATAGCCCAGAAGCGATCCCACACGTGTGGACGGTCCAGATATGTTCCCCCTTTAAGCACGATCGAATAATCGAGATGAAACGCGATGAAAAGTTTAGATTCATTTTTTCCTTAGGCGCGATCGAACGGGCGAGATTAAACGCAATGAACGATCCATATTAACCCAAGATGGGTATAAATATTTTGTATCACCCCGAACCCGAACCCTAGCTACCAGCATCTCGCTAGAGAAGATGAACCAGTCACTGGATAAGGGAGTCGACCGCCAACTGCTAACCACCACCGCACCGGAGCCACCTCCGACCACCAAAAAAGGTAAAATATTCTCCTACCCACTAGGAATTCGATTCTCAACACCCCTATGGCCATATCGAAGTAAAATAAATGGCGGGTGAGCAGAAAACTGCGGGCAAAGCCCAGCGGAACCACAATAGGCAAAATTTATAACCACCTCCAATGAGCCCCTTCCTGTTTCCCGTTCCGTGTGATTTTTTCACTGTTGTATTCACCGTTATATTTTCTACAGGTTGACCGAAGAAAAACTCTCAGCTGCAAAGGTGAGCCAGCGGAGCTGCCTCATCGAACAATTCCCACCACCGATAGGTTTCCATTTTCTGATTTTTTTCCAGCTAGTTGAGACCCCCTAATGTGTTTTTCCGTAAGAATATGTGTAAAGGCAGCCGAAAACGACCAAAACCGACTGAAAACGACCAGGCTAAGACAAATTATCGCCAGGGCCGCAGTGCCGCCAAGCCGAAATCCCAAAATTGGCCCGAAAAGATTTTTAACATCGATTTTAAATTTTTGAGATATTTTTAGTCACGTGAAACATGTTTTAATCACCATTGAAAAATTTAAAAAATTCGGAGATTGTTAGTAAGTGTAGTAGAAAGTTCAGTGTTTCGGACATCGATTCATGTAAGAATCTATCACCTTATTTTCTGTTATAGAATTGAAGCTTAATAATCAATAATATGGTATTTTGTGTAATTTAAAAAATTTTGAGAATAATTATAGACTACTAATAGTGGCACAATCAGTTAGTCGTTTATTTGTAATGTTTAATCAATTGTTGAATTTATAGCTTTAAATATATGATAATATACTAGAATGGTTAGATGATTCAGTTGTGCTTCCTTGATGTATATATTGCTTGTCTTGCATGATTTATAATTGATTTGTGAAATTGAAAATTAATATACGAATAGAAAATTGTTTGGTTATGTGAATTAATGAATAGTTGACTTACTGAATATCTTAGGAGATAGTGAACAGACCAGATACATAGAAAATTCTACCGTGAACGTTACCTCATATCGGATGGAGTATCGAGGGATGATATTTTTAGCACTCACACCAGACGGGGTATGGGGACGGCCTAGTTCACCCTCATACTGGATAGAATTTCGAGGGATGGTATTTTTAGCGCTCATACCGGATGGGGTATGGGGACGGCCGATTAGTTAACAAGCTTAGATATTGCTTCACACGTAGTGGAACATCCCTCTGGATCCCCAGGAATACCAGTGAGCAGATAAAAAGAAAAAATCGTTGTTCTTGTTCACTTCAATATGAGATTATAATATTATTTGAGTTATTGTCTCTATATGTCAATTTTTAAAATCTCGTAATGGTAAGTATGCAATAAATGGTTTTCCTTATGATAAATAAATTTACTTAAATTAAGTGCTCCATTAGTTATTTTTATAATTTTTATCAACCTTCAATTTCTGTATCGGTGAGTAGTGCGATATTCTTACTGGACTAGTATAGCTCACCTTTTCATTAACTATTTCATATCAAGAGGACTAAAATCCAGATCTCGATCAATAAGAGAGTTGTGAATAGGTCACTACCCGGACTCTCTTCAAAAGCTAGTGAAGGTCGTCCTATAATGCTCAGTTGTTTACTTTTCGTTTATTTCTTTGATTTTTGTTTGTTCTTTTAGAAGAGATATTGAAACGTCCCGAAACTTAAAAGGAAATAAATTATAAATTGAATGCGAAAATGAAATAATCATGTTAGAGTAAACAATCTTTACACAATAATTCAGAATACCCAATAGAGCTACGGGAATAATTATTTTAAAAGAACAAACAAAAAATCAAATAGATAAATGGAAAGTAAACAACTGGGTATCCTTTTTGCAATCCTCTTGTGAATCGGGATATGAATCTTGGTCATCTTAATCTGAAATGGTTAATGAAAGAGTAAACTACATTAGCATAGTAAGAATGTCACACTACTCACCGATACATAAATAAATGTTAGTAGAAATTATAAAAAATAACTAATGGAGCTCTTAATTTAAGTAGATTCATTATCATAAATAAAATTATTTATCGCCTACTTAACGTAACGAGATTTTCAAAACCGACTTATAGAGGCAATAACATAAGTGATATTATAATCTCATATTCAATTTACCAGAACAACAACTTTTTCTTTTTATCTGCCTACTGGTATCCATGGGAGTCCATAGAAATGTCCCCACTACGCGTGAACCATTATTTAACATTGTCAACTAACCAACCGTCCCTATACTCCGTCTGATATGAGTACCAAAGTACCATCCCTCAATACCCCATCTGGTATAAGGGTAAAATGGGTCATCCTCATACCCCGTCCGATATGAGTGCCAAAAATATCAATTCTCGATACCCCGTCTGGCATGAGGCAACATTCACGGTAAGGTTTCCTATGTATCTGGTCCGTCCACTATCTCTCAAGATATCCAGTAGGGCTACCATTTATCCATTCACTTAATCAAGCAATTTTTCATTTACATTTAATTTTCAGTTTCACAATTTAACTGTAATTCACGCAAAACAAGCAATACATGCATCAAGAAAACACAACCAAATCATCTTACTAATTCCAGTGTATCATCATACATTCGAAACTGTAGAATCAAACAATTAGTTTAAACATGACAAACAGTAATAAATAACCGGTTCTAGCTCCATTAGTAACTTATAAAATTATCGATATTTTCTAAATTATGCAAAATACCGTGTTAATGAAAGAGTAAACTACACTAGCCTAGTAAGAATGTCACACTACTCACCGATACAGAAACGAAGGTTAGTAGAAATCATAAAAACAACTAATGGAGCTCTTAATTTAAATAAATTCATTCATAATAAATAAAATTATTTACCGCATACTTAGTGTAACGAGATTTTCAAAACCGACTTATAGAGGCAATAATATAAGCGATATCATAATCTCATATTCAATTAACTAGAACAACAAATTTTTCTTTTTATCTGCCTACTAGTATCTATAGGGTCCATAGAAATGTCCCCACTACACGTGAACCATTATTTAACATTGTCAACTAACTGACTGTCCCTATACTTCGTCTGATATGAGGACCAAAGTACCATCCCTCAATACCCCATCTAGTATAAGGGTCAAATGGGTCGTCCTCATACCTCGTCCAGTATGAGCGCCAAAAATATCAATTCTCGATACCCCGTCCGACATGAGGCAACGTTCACGGTAGGGTTTCCTATGTATCCAGTCCATCCAATATCTCTCAGGATATCCAGTAAGGCTACCATTCATCCATTTACTTAATCAAGCAATTTTTCATTTATATTTAATTTTCAGTTTCACAATTTAACTGTAAACCATGCAAAATAAACAATACATGCATCAAGAAAACACAATCGAATCATCTTACTAATTCCAGTGTATCATCATGCATTCGAAATTGTAGAATCAAGCAATCAGTTTAAACATGACAAACAGTAATAAATAACTAGTTCCGGCTCCATTAGTAACTTGTAAATAATTATCGATATTTTTTAAATTATGCAAAATACCGTGTTATTTATAATTAACTTCAATTCCATAACATGGAATAAGGTAAGGGATTCTTACCCAAATCAGTATCTGGAACACTAAACTTTCAACTGTGCTTACTGGTGGTCCTCGAGTTTCTTGAATTTTCTTTTGGAGATTAAAACCTGCTTCAAGTACCAAGAAATACCCTAAAAAAATTCAAAATCGGTATTAAAAATCTTTTTCGGTCAGTTTCAGAATTCCAGTGCAGTAGCACCACCGTACTCTGGCAACGACACCGCCGCCTACGGTAGAGATTTGCCTCAGACTAGCTGTTTTCGGCCAGTTTTGGCCAATTTCATATTCATCCATGTGAGAAAACACGTTAAGAGACCTCAGTTGGCCGAAAAAATTTAAAAACAAAAACTCACTGGCGGCAAAATTTTTGGTGCGGCAGCTCCGCCAGCTCACTTTCACGGTTAGGCATTTTTCTTCAGTCAACCTGTAGGAAACATAATGGTGATTACAATGGTAGAAAAATTGCACGAAACGGAAATCAGGAAGGAGCTAATCGGAGATGGTTTTTTATTTTTTCTGTGGCAGGGCAGCTAGACTTTACCCGCGGTTTCCAGCTCATTTGCCACTCCTTTTGCTCTGATTTGGCCATGATGGTGTTCAAAATCAAATTTTGAGTGAATAAAATTTTTTTTTACCTTTTTTGGCAGTCGGAGGTGACTCTGGTGCAGCGGTGGGCGGTGGTCGACTCCCTTCTTCGGCGACTGGTTCTTCTTCTTCGGCGGGGGGCTGGCGGCTAGGGTTATGGTTTGGTGTGAAGTGATGTATTTATATCCGTCTCTCTTTAATCTGGATCGTCTATCGCATTCAATCTCGACTGTTCGATCACGTTTAAAGAGAAAATAAATCTGGATCGTTCATCATGATTTGATCTGGATCGTACGATTGTGTTTAAAGAAGAAACGAATCTGAACTCTTCATTGTGTTTAATCGCGATCGTCCGATCGAGCCTGAGGAGGGAACGGATCCGGACCATCCACATGCACGGGAAAAAATCTAGACCATCTTATCGCGGTCACGTAGATTGCTAGTGTGGCATCCAGCGTGGCACCGCATCAGCATGCCTTGCCATGCGGCGCGCTCCAGTTCGTCGAGGCTGCTGATTGGGCAGTCCTACATGGCACATTTTTTTAAATTATATTTTGACCCTTAGTTTCTAATTTTTCTTTCGAAAACACTCACATAATCTAAAATTTCACCCATTTTCCCAAAATTATTTTCGATTTCATCCTCTACCTATTTTTTTCTAATTTTTACATTAAATAAAAATTTATAAATTTATAAATTATATTTTATACATTAATTTTAAAATTTTAAAATTAATTTCGGGTATTACAGATATTCCCGTAACCTTATTGGGTATTCTAAATTATTGTATAAGAAATGTAAACCATAATTCTATTATTTCGCATCTGCATTTAATTTATGACTTTATTTCCTTTTAAGTTCCGAGCTTTTACACTGAACCCCAATAACACTGGATATGAATGTTGCCACACTACTTCCAATTAATAAAACCAATATAGTTTACATATGCAGTGGTATTACATATTAATATGCATATCTTATAATAAATAATTATTTATTTATAAACATATGAGGTATTTAAATTAATTTATAATTTTAAAATAAAATGTAACGATTCTGGAAATTCTAAAAGAAATAAATTATGAATCTAGTGCGGAAGCGAAATAAATAGTTAAGTTTTACATTCCTTACACATAAATTTAAAGTCCCAAATAGTGTTACGGGAATTACCATTTGAGAAGAAATATAAAAAATTGAAGAAATAAACGAAAAATAAATAAAATTAGTATCCTACTTACAACCCTCTTGTGGATTGGGCTTTGGATCCTGGTCCTCTTGATCTGAAATAATTAAATAAGAGATGAGCTACACTAGCCCCGTAAGAATATCACGCTATTTACTGACACAGAAATGAATGTTGGTAGAAAATCAAAACAACTAATGGAGCTCTTAATTAAACAAATTTATTTATCAACAATAAAACTATTTACCGTCCACTTACCG
>NW_019014246.1:19943-32397 GCF_000150535.2 Carica papaya | reverse complement strand
GGAGTCACTTTGCAAGGAAGGGAGATGAACGTTGAGACTTTGTATTGATTACAGAGGATTGAACAAGGTCACGATAAAAAACAAGTATCCCCTTCCCTGGATTGATGACCTCTTTGATCAGCTGCAGGGTGCACAAGTCTTCTCTAAAATAGACCTACGATCAGGTTACCATCAAGTGAAGATAAAAACAGAAGACATCCCCAAGACGGCCTTCTGAACCAGATACGGACACTATGAGTTCCTGGTCATGCCATTCGGGCTAATCAATGCCTTGGAAATCTTTATGGATCTGATGAACAGGGTCTTCAGAGAGTTCTTGGATCAATTTGTCATCATGTTCATCGATGATATCTTAGTCTACTCAAAAAATAGAGAAGAACATGCTCACCATCTGGCCCAAGTTTTGCAGGTCCTTAGAAACAAGAGGTTATATACGAAGTTGAGTAAGTGTGGATTCTGGCTTGAGCAGACCGCCTTCCTAGGACACATCATATCGAAGGAAGGGGTATCAGTGAATCCCAAAAAGGTTGAAGCGGTACTTGGCTGGAAGAAGCTGACATTAGTTAAGAAAATCCGTAGCTTCCTAGGAATGGCAGGTTATTACCGCAGGTTCGTTGAAGGATTCTCCAGTCTAGCAGCTCCTCTAACCCGACTCACAAAGAAGAATGCCAAGTTTGAGTGGAATGAAGACTGCAAAAGAAGTTTTTCAGAATTAAAGAAATGGCTGACCACTGCACCCGTGCTGGCTTTACCGAGTGGATCGGGAGGATATACAGTTTATAGTGATGCCTCCTATCTGGGCCTGGGTTGTGTCCTGATGCAACATGGAAAGGTTATAGCATACGGGTCCAGACAGTTAAAGAATCATGAGAAGAACTATCCCACCCATGATTTGGAGCTTGCCGCAATCATTCATGCTTTGAAAACCTGGCGCCATTATTTGTACGGAGAGACCTTTCAGATCTATACCGATCACAAGAGTTTGAAACACATATTCACTCAGAAGGATCTCAACATGCATCAGAGAAGGTGGATGGAACTCCTTAAGGACTATGATTGTGTCATCTTACACCATCCGGGTAAGGGCAACGTGGTAGCAGATGCCCTCAGCAAGAAAAGTGCAGGTATTTTAGCCCATTTGATGGTTTCAGAATGCAGACCAATTGGGGCCACGCAACAGGTTCAACTTCATGATCTGAGGAGAGTCACATGTTTGGGCCGCCTGACAGTCCAGCCCGAGTTAATCCAGAGAATAAGGGAAGCCCAGACAGTTGACCCCGCCCTAGTAGCCCGTAGGAAGGATGGAGAATAGGGAGGGAGCTCAGAATTTCAAATCTCTGTCGATGGATTACTTCATTTCTAAGACAGGGTGTGTGTCCCAGGTGATAGTGGGTTAAAAAGGGACATCATGATGGAGTCCCACAGCTCGAAGTTTGCCATGCATCCAGGAAGCACCAAAATATACCAAAGCATGAGACTCCAGTTTTGGTGGCATGGGATGAAGAGAGACATAGCTGACTTTGTATCTAAATGCTTGGTATGTCAGCAGGTCAAGGCAGAGCATCAGTGCCCAGGTGGGTTACTTCAGCCTTTACCGATCCCGAAGTGAAAGTGGGAACATATCACAATGGACTTCGTATCGAGGCTACCCAAGGCACGTTCAGGACTTGATGCCATATGGATAATCGTTGACCGACTTACCAAGTCTTCCCACTTCTTAGTCATCAGAATGACCGATTCATTGGACAAGTTGGCAAGGATGTATATTCAGGAGATAGTCAGATTGCGTGGGGTTCCAGTGACAGTAGTATCCAACAGGGATCCCAGGTTCACTTCTCAGTTTTGGAGTAGCTTCCAACAAGTTATGGGAACAAAGCTGTCTCTTAGTACTGCCTTCCATCCCCAAACTGATGGACAATCAGAGAGGACAATTCGTACACTTGAGGATATGCTCCGAGCTTGTGTCCTGGACTCTGGGGGCCATTGGGACGACTATCTTCCTCTTATAGAGTTTGCCTACAACAACAGCTACCAAGCAAGCATCGGCATGGCTCCATATGAGGCGTTATATGGGCGCCCGTGCAGATCACCAATTTGTTGGGAGGAAGTGGGTGATAGAAACTTGTTCGGCCCGAAGTTGGTAGAGGAGACCATGTCCAAGATAGTTAAAATAAAGAAGAACATTCAGACAGCTCAGAATAGGCAGAAGAGTTATGCAGATACCCGGAGAAGAGACCTAGCGTTCGAGAAAGGCGACCGGGTGTTTCTTAAGGTCACTCCTTTCAAGGAAATTAGTAGGTTCGACAGGAGGGGAAAATTAAACCCCCAATATATTGGACTCTTTAAAATCTTAGACAGGATTGTACTGCTGCCTACAGACTAGCACTGCTTCCAGAGCTCTCCAGAGTCCACAACGTGTTCCACGTATCTATGCTACGTAAGTACAACCCGGACCCTTCTCATATCTTGGCTCATGAACCGCTCCCACTCTAAGAGGACTTGTCTTATGAAGAAGTACCAGTCGGTATCACGGACCGAAAGAACAGAATACTCTGCAATCGGGAAATATCATTTGTAAAGGTCGTGTGGCAGAACCACACGCCCAGAGAGGCTACTTGGGAGCTAGAATCAGAATTTAGAGCCCACTATCCCCATTTGTTCGACCAAGAGTAAGAAGCAAATTTGGGGGACCAAATTTCTTTAAGGGGGGGAGAGTTGTAACACTCAAATAAAAATAAAAATTTTTATTTTATTTATTTTTTATTTTTATTTATTTGTTTGATTTTTTATTTAATTTAATGAAAATAAAAATAATAATAGTGATAAAATTAGGTAAAAATATTATTTGGATTTAATTGAAATTGATTTTGGGAAAAAGGGGTGAAAATTTAGATTCTAGGGGTGTTTTTGAAAAGAAAATCAAAAACTGGGGGTCAAAACGCAATTTAGAAAAGTTGTGCCACGTCAGCAGCCCCGGCCAACCAAGACGCGCCGCGTGGCAAGGCAACGCTACCAGGGAACGGGCAACGTGGGCGATCTGCGTGCGCGTGATCGGACGGCCCAGATCCGTTCCTGCGCACACTGACGGCCCAGATCAAACGTGCGCACGGATGGCCCAGATTCACGCGCACGGACGGCCCAGATTCAATCAGGCACAGACGGCCCAGATTGTATCGCGATGAACGGCCCAGATTTAATCCCAATTAAATCGCGATCGAACGGTCCAGATTTAATCTTGATGGACGGTTGAGATTAAAAAGCAAAGGGTATAAATAACCCCACCCACACCTGACCACAAAAACCCTAACCGTCAGTGCCTCGCCGGAGAAGAAGAACCAGACGCCGGAGGAGCTGGCCGCGGCCACCCGCCGCCGCACCGGGGAAGTTTCTAACCGCCGATCGAGGTAAATTTTCTCCCCCTTGCTCGTTTTTTGATGCTGAGTCCGCCTATGGCCAAATCAGAGCCAAACCACCAGCCAAACGGTTGGAAAACCCAGCGGTGCCGTCGCGCCCCTCCTCAGTTTTTGCCTCCGATGAGGCCCTCTCCGGCCTCCGTTTGATGCAAATTTTATACCACTGTGATCACTGTTCTTTTCTCTATAGGTTGATCGGAGTCAAACATCAAAACGTGACTCACGCCGGAGGAGCCGCCGCACCCGAGAGCACCGCCGCCGGTAAGTTTTAGTTTTTTGTGATTTTTCGGCCCACCGAGGGCCCTAGGGTTGTTTTATCGCAGGGACCGATGCAAGCGTGGCCGAATTCATGTTTTGAGTACGTTTTGGTTATCGTGTTATAGTTATATTTATAGTTCTTATCTCAAGTATCTCTTTTAGTTAGTTATTCCTTCATGTTTTGAGTACGTTTTGGTTATCGTGTAAGGGATGTTAATCGAAAATTTTATTACACTTCCACATTTGACATTTTTAATACATATATTTCATTCAAATTTTTGGAGCCGTTACAGTACTAGAAAGAAATACGACTAATTTTGTATGTCAATTGAATAACAAGGTAGAACTTAACTTGAATGAATTATTTAATCTAATACAAATGAATAATAAATTCATGTACATTTACTATTTAAAATAGAGTATTTGACGATTGATAAGGAGAATTGATGTTTTAATACATAATGAGAAGTGATTGATGGCGACTGCAATAAAATGCAACTAATACAAAGATAGAAGCTTTGATGTCTTATAATAGAGGAGATAAAATTTTCTTTAGGTTTGAGTACATAAAGATGAACAAATTTATTTCCAGCTTCTTATATATTTCTTTTTACTGATATAAAAGTTAAATAATTTTCTTTTCAAAGTAAGGAAATGGATAGGTTGTGCATGAAATGGACAAGTTGCTTCTTTTATTTGTTGTATATTTAGTTAGCGACATTTTGACTTTTAGTAACAACGTCTATCAGCTGCTAAATTTGTGTCATTTATTGTCTAATTTTTAGTTGGATTTAAAAGTAACTTTCATTCTATATTTTTTTTCTCTTCTTTTTAATTGGATGTAAATGTGTAATAAGATAGTATATAACATAGCCAAATATGTAGTAAGGACTTCTGAAAGATATGTAATTTGTTCATGACTCTTAGCTTTTTGTTCACTTGCTTAAGCAAAATGGTTTTTATCCAATATTTTTTAAAAAAGGAAAAAGTAAATGTTGTATTAGATGTTATTGTACTAACTTACATTGTTTGCTGTTATTATGCAGTACTAGAAAGAAATACGACTAAATTTATAGTTCAGTCAAATAATAAAATATGATTTAACTTAAATAAATAATTTAATCTCATATAAATGAGTGAATCAAATAACGTAAATTTACTATTTAAAATACAATATTTAATGACTGATAAGGAAAACTAATAATTTAATGAATAAGGAGGGTGATGGGTGATGACTGCAATGAGATGTAATTAACAGAGGAAGAGAAGTTTTGGTGTCTTGCAACAGAGGAGATTGAATTTTCTTTAAATTTTAGAACATAAAGATAAACTATTTTATTTTCAGTTTCTTTTGTACTTCTTTTTGTCAATATAAAAGTTTAATTTTTTTTTCAAATAAAGAAATGGACAGGTTGTGCATGAAATGGATAAGTGGCTTCCTTTATTTGTTGCAAATTTATGTTGCGGCATTTTTACTTTTTATGACAATATAAATTCACTAGTAAAATTTTATTGTCTATTGTCTAATTATTAGCAGCAATTAACTGTTCTCAAAGGTGCCAATATAATGCCTTTTATTAGTTGAAGTAATTTATTTTGAGAAAAACCATCTTTGTTGTTTATACAATATTAAAATGAATTAAATTAAACTCTTGTTTTTTTTAAAAAAAATAATTTTCTCAAATAATTTTTCTCATAAAATTGTTGGCAAGATTAATCAAAACTCCATTAATTATTGAACCAAATCACATATCTAATATTTATTTAAGGCATTATATTCATTAATAATATCTCATTTTATATAATTTATCTTTCCAAAGTCGTAATTAATTTCCTCAACCCATATTCTAGATCTCAAGCCCATCATAATCATTGTTGTTTTTTGAATAGTTACTATTCACTGCCTGAAATGTCATTGACCCTGCTTGTTGGGCTGTAAACTAGGAGCCATATCATATTTCATTCAAATTTACTTTATTTGCTTATAGGCCAGAACCCCAATGAAACAACCCATTTGTTAGTTTCTCAATATTACTAATTCTTTCCTATCTTTGTTTGTTTTGAATTAATGTAACCCCTCAGACTAAATTTTATCCTTCTGTCTTAACCCATTCCTAAAGGCTGGGCTCACTTAAATTTTAATTACTCTTATCCCCTTCCTATAGGCTAGGCCCACAAGATTTATTTTCCTTCTTGTTTTTTTGCTTAATTTCTTCAGGTTTGGCCCAATTCATCACTGGAATTTCTTTATTCTTCCTACAAGCTCAACCCATTCGAGTTGGGCTTTCCTTTCCCTCTTTATTTATTTATTTCTTTATTTTTCCTTTCATTAGATTCAATCCACTAAAATTTTAGACCCCTCACCAAGCCCACTTTACTTCTGGACTTTATGCATCAGAAAAGGTGGATAGAACTTCTTAAGGACTATGATTGTGACATCTTGCACCATCCGGGTAAGGGCAACGTGGTAGTCGATGCACTCAGCAGAAAAAGTGCAGGTATCTTAGTCCATTTGATAGTTTCATAATGCAGGCAAATTGGGGCCACACAACAGGTTCCACTTCAGGACTTGAAGAGAGTCACATATTTGGGTCATCTGACCGTCCAGCTTGAGTTAATCAAGAGAATAAGGAAAACTCAGTCAGCTGATCCCACCCTAGTAGCCCTCAAGAACGATGCAGAACAGGGAGTTAGCTCAGAATTCCAAGTCTTCGCTGATGGGTTACTCCGATTCCAAGACAGGGTGTGTGTTCCAGGTGACAATAAGTTAAAGAGAGACATCATGACAGAGGCCCATAGCTCAAAGTTTGCCATGCATCCTGGAAGCACTAAAATGTACCAAAGTATGCGACCTCGGTTTTGGTAGAATGGGATGAAAAAAGACATAGCTGACTTTGTGTCTAAATACTTGGTATGTCAACAAGTCAAGGAAGAGCATCAGTGCCCAGGCGGGTTGCTTCAGCCTTTACCGATCCCAGAGTGGAAGTTGGAACATATCACCATGGACTTTGTGACAGGGTTACCTAAGACACGCTCAGGACATGATGCCATCTGGGTAGTTGTTGACCGGCTTATCAAGTCTTCCCACTTCTTAACCATCAGGATGACTGATCCCTTGGACAAATTGGTAAGAATGTATATCCAAAAAATAGTCAGATTGTATGGAGTCCCAGTGACAGTGGTGTCTGACAGGGACCCCAAGTTCACTTCTCAGTTTTGGAGTAGCTTTCGGCAAGTCATGGGAACGAAGCTGTCCCTCAGTACTGCCTTCCACCCTCAGATTGATGGACAGTAAGAAAGAACAATCCGTACACTTGAGGATATGCTCCGAGCTAGTGTTCTTGACTCTGGGGGCCATTGGGACGACCATCTACCTCTGATAGAGTTCGCCTACAACAATAGCTAGCAAACGAGTATTGGCATGGCTCCGTATGAGGTGTTATATAGGTGCCTTTGCAGATTGCCGATTTATTGGAAAGAAGTGGGCGATAGAAAATTGTTCGGCCGGGAGCTGGTAGAGGAGACTACATCCAAAATAGTTAAGATCAGGAAAAACATTCAGACGACTTAGAGTAGGCAGAAGAGTTATGCGGACACCCAGAGGAGAGATTTAGCGTTTGAGAAAGGCGACCGGGTGTTCCTTAAGGTCACTACTTTCAAGAGAATTTGTAGGTTTGGCAGGAGGGGGAAACTGAACCCCCCGATTTATTGGACAATTTGAAGTCTTAGACAGGATTGGTACCGCCGCCTACAACTAGCACTGCCTCCAGAACTTTCCAAGGTTCACAATGTGTTTTATATGTCCATGCTACGCAAGTACAACCTGTACCCCTCTCATGTCTTGGCCCACAAACCTCTCCCACTTCAGGAGGACTTATCCTACAAGGAAGTACCAGTCGACATTACGGATTGAAAGAGTAGATTACTCCGCAATCGGGAAATATTCTTTGTAAAGGTCGTATGGCAGAACCACACACCAAGGGAGGCTGCATGGGAGCTAGAATCAGACTTTAGACCCCAGTAACCCCAGCTGTTCGATCGAGAGTAAGAGGCAAATTTGAGGGACTAAATTTCTTTTTAAGGGGAGGAGAGTTGTAACACCCAATTTTTTTTTAATTATTTTTATGTTATTTTATTATTTCTATATAAATATAAATATGTGTTAATTAAATTTAATTGAATTTAATTTATTTTGATTTGATTAAATGAAAATAATAGTAATAATAATAATAAAAAGGGTAAAAAAGTAATTAAGGATTTAATTGAAAATAATTTTGGGAAAAAGGGGTGAAAATTTAGGTTTTGGGGGTATTTTTAAAAGCAATATCAGAAAACAGGGGTCAAAATGCAAATTAGAAAAGTTATACCACATCAGCTTCCGGTCAGCAGCCCTGACCAACCAGGACGCGCCAGGTGGCAAGACGCTGACGCGGGAGGCCACGCGGGAGGGAGCCAAGTGGGCGATCCGCGTGCACACGATCGAACAGCTGAGATTTGTTCCCACGCAGACGGACGGCCCAGATCAAAAATGCGCACGGACGACCCAAATTGCATCGCGCACGGATGGCCAAGATTGCATTGCACACGAACGGCCCAGATTGAATCGCGCACGGACGGCCCAGATTGAATCGCGATGAACGGTCCAGATTCACTCCCTATTTAATTGCAATCGGATGGTCCAGATTAAATGCGATGGATAGCCCAGATCAAAAGCATATGGGTATAAATAAACCAATCCGCACCCAAACCGTAACCCTAGTCGCCAGAGCCCCTCATCGGAGAAGACAGCTCAGCCGTCGGGGAGCCAACCGCCGCCACCCGCCGTCGCACCGGAGCAATTTCTGGCTGCCAAACGAGGTAAAAATTCTACCCTTTACTTATAATTTGATTCCAAACCCACCCATGGCCAAATCAGAGTGAAAGAACTGGCCAATTGGCCGAAAAATGCCGCTGAAGCTCCACGGCGTGGCTGCGGGGTGTTTCAATTTTTGCCTCTGATGAGGCCCTTCCCAATTCCCGTTAGATGTGATTTTTCTACCGTTGTGATCACCGTTTCCTCTTCTACAGGTTGACCAGAGCAAAACACCCAACCGCAACGTGAGCCGGAGGAGTCGCCGCACAGGAGAGCCCCATCGCCGGAGAGTTTTGATTTTCTACTTTTTTTTACCCACCGAGGGCCCTAAGTGTGTTTTCTCACAAGAATCGATGCAAGTCTTGCTGAATTTGTCCAAAAACGGTCAAAAACAGCCAACCCGAGGCGGATTTCTGACACAAGCAATGGTGCCGTCGCCCGAGCACGGCGGAGCGGCCGTGCCAGAATTTTGAAATTGGCCGAGTAGGTCCTGGATCTGATTTTTGGGTTTTTTAGGACATGTGTAGGTACCGTAAGCACGTTTCAATTCCCGAGGAAAAATTCAAGGAACTCAGGGACTGTACGTAGGCGCAGTAACAATCTAGTTTTCGGCGTTGAATCAAGTAAGGACCCCTCACCCTATTTCCTATCATGGAATTGAAGTTTGAATAAATGATAATACTATTTTTTGTGCAAATTAATACATATGCATAATTAATTAAGGTTGCTTATGGAGCCCGGATCAGACATTATTCTCTGTCGATTCCTGTTTGATTTATTTTACAGTTTAAATGCATTATGGTATCTGGTCTATTTATTCTATGGTTTTAAATGCATGTATTACTGTCTTACTTGACCACTATGTGATTTTAGAATTTACAATATGATTGTATTACCGGGTGCATGTTTATTGTTTATATGATTATGTTTAACTTGATAACGAAGATTAAGAGAAAATATATAAGGTGACAGTCTCACTAAATATTCTGGGAGATGGTGGACGGACCGGATTCATAGGGAACTCTACAGTGAACGTTGTCTCATATCGGACGGTGTATGCAGACTTGGTCATTGGCACTCATACCGGACGGGGTATGAGAATGGCTCGCTTCACCTTCATACCGGACGGGATATTGAAATTTAATGTCTTGGCGTTCATACCGGATGAAGTATGACGACGGCCCTGGAATTAAGATTGTTAAGGAGAGTTGTTCACGTGTAGCGAGAATACTCCTATGAATCCCCATGGATATTAGTAGTACGGTGAAAACGAGAAACGGTGATAATTAGTTATTGTTAAACAATACAAATTTATGATATGTTTTATGTTACTGATTATGCATGAAATTGTGATCTGTATGATGTTATTATCTTTATAGGTTGTTTTCATAGGTTCTCCAAGGGTAAGAAAAAGGGTAAATGGTTTTATTTTAAATAAATGTATTGGTTTAAAATTTGTGCTCCATTGGTTGTTTTTGGTTTTCTATCAACCTTTGCTTCTGTGATAGTGATATAGTGTGATGTCCTTACTGGGCTAGTGTAGCTCATTCCTTATTTAACCATTTTAGATAAGGAGGACCTGGTTCCCAAGTCCGATCCACAAGAAGACTGCGAGTAGATGCTAGATGCTTTATAGTTTCCTTTATTTTTCTCATTTCTCGTATTTCTTTCGGAGAACTTATTCTGTGATGTTGTTTAGTACTTTTAAGTTATTGTGTAAGGGATGTTAACCTTAATTTTTTATTTCTCTTCCGCACTCAGATTATTATTACATGTATTTCCTTTTGAATTTCTAGGGCCGTTACACATGAGTTCCTCTATTTGTCACATATTACCTAGCAACATTTCAACTTTTGTGACAGTCTGAATCAACCACTAAAATTATATCGTCTATTGTCTAATTTCTACCTGTAATAGGACCCTTATTAAAGGTACCATATATAAATTTTATACTTGACGAATATTTTTCTAAAGTTTGGATTGTTATTTGAGGATGTTTAAGCTTCCATTTCGTATTTTGTTTCTTTTCTTCTTAGTTAGATTTAAAAGTTTAGTAGAATAGTACATAACTTACCTAGAAATGTAGTAAGGACTATTGAAAGATATATATTTATTCATAAGCCTAAGTTTTTTGTTGACTTGCTTAAGCAAAATGGTTTTTATTGTTTATGGATGAAGACATTTTCTTTAAAAAAAAGTAAATGTTATAATGTTGTTATTGTATTGACTTACATTGTATAAACTTATACCATACTAGAAAGAAATACGACTAATTTTATAGGTCAATAAAATGACAAAATAGAACTTATCTTGAATGAATTATTTAATCTCATACAAATGAATGAATCAAATGACGTACATTTATTGTTTAAAATATAGTGTTTTGACAATTGATCAAGAGAACTGATGCTTTAATAAATAATGAGAGGTGATTGATGGCGATTACAATGAGATGCAACTATTACAAAGATAGAAGTTTTGATGTCTTACAATAGAAGAGATCAAATTTTCTTTAGGTTTGAGTACATAAACATGAACTATTTTATTTCTAGCTTCTTATGTATTTACTTTATCGATATAAAAGTTAAATAATTTTTTTCAAAGAAATGGATAGATTTTGCATGAAATGGACAAGTGGCTTCCTTTATTTGGTGTATATTTATTTACTTAACGACATTTTGACTTTTAGTGACAACCTTTATCACCTGCTAAAATTGTGTCATTTATTGTCTAATTTTTAGTTGGATTTAAAAGTAATTTTTCATTCCACATTTTGTTTCTCTTTTTCTTAATTGGATGTAAAGTGTAATTAGATAATATGTAACAAAGCTAGAGATGTAGTAAAGAATTTTGAAAGATATATAGTTGTTCATGAGTCTCAATTTTTTGTTTACTTGCTTAAGCAGAATGGTTTTATCCATGATTTTTTTTTAAAAAAGGAAAAAGTAAATCATGTATTGGATGTTAGTGTATTAATTTACATTGTTTACTGGCTTATACAGTATTAGGAAGAAATATGGCTAAATTTGTAGTTCAGTCAAATAATAAGGTATGATTTAACTCGAATAAATAATTTAATCTATAGAAATGAGTGAATTAAGTAACGTAAATTTACTATTTAAAATACAATATTTAATGACTAATAAGAAAAATTGATACTTCAATAAATAATGAGAGGTGATGGGTGATGACTGGAATGAGATGCAACTAATAGAGAGAGAGAGAGAGAGACGTTTTAGTATCTTGCAACAGAGGAGATTGAATTTTCTTTAGGTTTTAGAACATAAAGATAAACTATTTTATTTATGGTTTCTTTTGTACTTCTTTTTGTCAATATAAAAGTTAAGTAATTTTTTTTCAAATAAAGAAATGGACAGGTTGTGCATGAAATGGATACGTGGCTTCCTCTAAATTTGCGGCATTTGAACTTTTAGTGAAAATGTAAATTTGTTGGTAAAATTTTATCATCTATTGTCTAATTTTTAACAGCAATTAACCATTCTTAAAGGTGCCAATATAATGTCTTTATCAGCTGAAGTAATTTATTTAGAGAAAAACCATCTTTGTCATTTATACAATATTATAAATGGATTAAATTAAACTCTTGTTTTATTAAAAGAAAATATTTTTTCTCATAAAACGGTTGGCAAAATTAATCTAAACTCGGAACACAAAACACAAAAATATGCAAGTTCATTAACGCATAGAATATTGATAACCTAAATATTAATCACTAGAAATGACTGAGATTATTAGCAATTTGTTATAAATACTAAACTCATTATAACTCTCAGCCACTTCGGTGAGCATTGCAGATTTGAAAAAAAAAATAGTCTCCTTTCTCTCGGTAAAACCATTTTCTCTTCTCTAATTGTTTCAAATAGGATGGATCGAAGCACGCAGCTGCTCGAATGATCCCTTAATGGAACAA